>JAFLJL010003963.1:0-18798 GCA_018398815.1 Conus ventricosus | reverse complement strand
TGTCCTTGATCAATTTCACGTACTAATTTCACTTCCACACGACCTGTCAGCCCCAGCCCCAGCCCAGCCCCTCCCTCTCACTTTAAGCAAACGACAGAGCTGTAGAGAAAACATGATTGTAAAATATTGCTGTGGTCCAAAACATTCCATCTTCTAAATAATGGCAAGAAATCAAAATCAAAAATGATAAAGAAGAATATTGGAAAAACATGATATGGATGTGGGTATATTCAGTTCGATATACATAGAATCTTTAGAAGACAATCGATCAATGAGGAGAAAAGGATGACCCAACAGTGTAAACAATGACGACTGGTCAAAATAATGTGACCTATATATTGTTCCCCATCACTTTCTGTACAACTACAGGATATGTTGCTTTGCACTTCTGAACTGCGCTACCATGATGGGTCTTGGCCTTTAATGTACTAGGGCTTTTTGTTTCCCTCGCCCAACCAATTCCCTCGAGGTCAATGGACTCCAGTGTACCCATGAAGGTGATTCAGGCACTGCCAGTGTGCTGGTACTTTAGAATTTTCTGAAGAATGGGAATCGCATCTCCACTATCTCCCTATGGTTCTCACCAGCGCAGTTTACAGTGACAACTTTGACATCTACCACCACCTTCGCCTTCTTTCCCCCCCCCCCCCCCCCCCCCCCACACACACCTTTCATACAACCTACCATCTGCTGGCACCAATAACCTCTGACATTTGAAATTGCCGATAGCCACAAATTGCAACGAAAGTTGTACAAGGTCTATCGATGGACGCTTGCAACGCTGTTTTCCAACAGCCAGTACTTGGGGAAATCTGAAAGGCAGATATCAACCCCAAGTCTTGAAGATAGGTGACGTCATACGGAGCCAAAGTCACCGAGACGCACTGATCCAAAAGACACATAATGTGTACCGTAGTGATCCCGGCATGACATGAAGGCACTGCTGATTGAGGCAGCAAGGTGGTAGACACACTGCACACAAACTTGCCTAGGCCGTGTTAAGATGGGGGCTTCATGAGCCCTCTAGACCATAGCATTCAGGAGGCCGTACATACCTCTTGCGGTCAAACCTTTTCAACATAAATCATAGGCCAAGAGTATCTACTGCCTGGACTGCATGAGCAAGTCAGTCAGGAAGCGCAGTCAGATTTCAAATACATAAGGTTTTTTGTTGTTGTTCATGTTAAATGACACGAGACACTGTCACACCATTTAAGCTTTGTTACTCATTCTTGATCTGGGCATTTGCACAATGGATGCAGGCCATTATTCTTATATCGGAGGTCATGAACCTAAAACAGGAACACACTGGCTAGAAGACACCTGTCATTTATTTAGAAGACATCCTGAAGCGTTGGAACAGACCAGTCAAAATGCCACCTGTCATTTCAACAGTCGCGGCCATACACGGCCTGTCAGCTGTGGCAGTTTGACCTGACTCAGCCACAGGAATGAAGTAGTCTGTGTAGCAGGAACCTTAAGGAGCACAGAGCTATGTTCACTGCCGAGTACTGTAGCAAGTTGGCACAACAAGGCTGACACTGTCGGATCTGCTGCCCACTTGGCCTAAAAAACTTGTGACCAAACCCGAAACCAGTGGGCAATGTGTAAGGCTGTTTGTAGTGTCGGCAGTGGCCCTGGCCATAGTGACTAACAATGGTATGACGCACACACCCTTATCTCCATCACACTCCAAAATCCACTGGTGTGGACCAAAAATAGTTCAACACTCCGAAATCTACAGCAAAAACTGAACATGCCAACCATGAATGACAAAGCATACACCATTTGCCAAAAAAAAAAGGAGCAAGTTGTATGCTCTAACCAATTATAGGAAGGACAGAACAAGCACAGCTGCAGCAAATCACTTCTACTGCTCATTCCAAATGATGCCAGTTATCAACCACAGATGACACAACTAGTGATAATCAAATATAGGTGTTTATCAACTAACAGACACTTGAAAAAGTCATTACATTTGTGAAAAATTTGACAGAAGATTTGGATGATTTTCATAATTTCGAAACAAATTATGTATACCAAAGTATGTGAAGTGGATTGCAGAAAGGAATTGTGATACATTTGACCTTTATCACCACTGGGCCCTCCACAATAAATTGTTGTTTGAGAATAATTCATTACCTCACAAGTTCCTGATGAAAAATGCTAGCAACTTGTCCATAAACATGATTGCAGTGTTTAAAAAAAAAAAAATCAGGTTTGTCAGTTCCTACTGTAAATTACTCTAGTTTTTGTTGTTGCTTGAATCAAACTCTGTATATGCCAAAATACAAACACTCGCAACATTACAACCTCTACAATGTATATCACTGTACATGTGTATGTGCACATGTGTGTACATTTAGTTAGGCCCAAGTAAATCCACTGAATGTGTGGTGAGGTTGAAAATCACACACGGTTGATCCAAGGACTGGAACCTTTGAAAACAATTTGACAAATCTTGCATATACAGACAAAACATTAGAGGCTTGGAATTTGTCCTGGAAAAAAAACTCTACAATTTGCATACATGTTGATCATTCGTTTGGAATTTGTCCTGGAAATAAAAACACACACTACAATTTGCTTACTACATGCTGATCATTTGACGTCTCCAGATTCAGTGCCTGGCTTGTCTTGCTCCAGTCCAGTCTGTCGCTGCTGTTGGTTGATCCCCTCAGTTGCAGCAGGAGTCGAAGACAAAAGGCCGCAGAAGACGGAGAATCTGCGCGATGTCCAGACAGCAGAACACACAAAGATGGAGGATGAGTAAGGAGGCAAACGTGAACGTGTCATCGGGGTCACACGAAGCCAAACAACTCAGTGAAGCATCAAGCATGCAGAACTGAAGACGTGGCGCCCATCAAGTGAACAAGTGTTGCAATCCACAGAAAAGAAAAAAAAAAAAGAAAGAAAGAAAGACACAGTCATGCTCTTTAATAACAACCTAAATCACTTGGTTCAGCATTCATTTCAAAAGAAAAAAAAATCACACAAGCGCCATAAACCAAGAAGTACATCTTCAAGAAATCCAATTTTGCAAAATGATTAAATTCAACAAAGAGCAGACTTTACGCTTTCAGACAATTTCTGGTTTTACACAAGAATCCACCAACCTGTCCAACAGCCAAGTGCTGATGTGAGTGTGTGTATGTGTGTGACTCTTCCTGAACATGTGCTGAAAGCATGCAAGTGCTTTCCTTCCCATGGCAGTCTGGTGCCTTGAACCGCTGTAATAAACTCTTCACTATGCAGTCAGTGGAAAATCTGAATTCCTTCTTGTCCCTCTCTTCTCTCTGTGCAACTGTATCATTAACAATCAAATGTATATCACAGAAGAATTCATTTTGGTTTCCCTGGAAAAACAAGAGATATCGCGCTTCGACCTTCACATTCATTGTGTGTGAACAAATGGATGTGCCCACCCCTAATCCCTCATCTGATCCTAGTAATCCCTTGTACACAACAGATGTCATCAAATGAATGAATCTTCTGTTTAACATGTTTTCAATATAATTAGTTCTACTACACGGCACAGTTACCATCATCCTTTAGACAGAGAACAGACTAACGTATGATTTCGTCACTCCGCAAGAACCCCGAGAACCCTAGTTCGACCTTCTTCACCTTTGCCCCTCCTCTCCATGATCCTCGGGAGCGAATGAAGACAGCAAAATCAGCACAAAAAACAAACCAGTCAAATGCCCCCCCCCCCCCAGGACACAGTGAAATACCTGGGCCATGAGAATACACACTGAGGTAAAAGTGACCAGCTGAAAGTCACTGCTGTTCCCATTACAGTTGCCTCGATTTGGTGCGTCAAAGTCACCCCTGTGCGACGATGACCTGCCAAAATTCATCATGACCCAGTTTCAGTCGCCCCACTTTTCCACCGTGATGTGAACATGCCACTTGTCGCTAACCTTGACGTAAGTTCCTGCGACTGGAATCTGCTAAGTGTGGGGGATCTACTTACAGGTAATTTAGAGTGTGAGGGATTATTCACCATCATTCAATCCCACTAGAATCCCGATCCTTTGGAAGGTGACTAGAACATTCTTTTCAAAATCTTGCACAATTTCCAAACAGAAAATGATGGATCAACCTGTAACCTAATCTGCCTAAAATGTAGTGTATCGGCCCCCTGACTCTCCTTTGGGAGGGAGGGGGAGGGGTATAGTTCATCGCCTATGAACAAATTCATGACAAACAAAAGCAACTATACAAATCAAGAAAATCTTACAAACAAAAAGCTTTCAATAATTTCAAGCAAATACCTGACTAACTTGAACAGTGCATATTTCTCAGTTTTTCTTTTCAGTCGTACAAACAGCTTACGATTTGCTGATTATCAAATGAACAATGACAAAAAGCATAACAAATGAAAGAAACATAACAACATGATATAGGATACACAAGATTATTAAGTAAAACTGCGTAACAATAGAAAACATTACATTGATTATGGGCTCGACACTGTCAACCCCAACCAAACATGTGCTTAAAACGGCATATCAACCGAATCTAACCACAGTTTCTTAAATAAAAAAAGTATTCACTTTCATGTAGCATTCCAATTCAAGTACAACAAAGGATACAAGTTAACTCAAGATTGTACAAGGAAAAAATAATCACAAAACATTTTTCAAACAAGATATAACTGACAATACAAGAAAACCTGATATCTACGACAAAACGGAGATCACTACAAATTGGTTGCGTAATAACACTACGATTTCAACAAAAACTGAATGTCTCAGAAATCAGATCAATAGAACATTTGGCACTGTACAGATCTAGGGACAAAATTTCATGCATGTTAATGTAATCAATGTTTTGTTTTGGAGGGGTGGTAGTAGCAAAGTCAATAAGCGTACTCATAATAAATGCTACTTTTCCTCTCCCAGACATTTCCGTCTCGCTCCCATCAATCTCCCTCTGGTCCCCATCTCTCTCTCTCTCTTCCCTCCATCCCCGTCTTCTCTCTTGTATCATTTCATTTTCCATAAAGTGAACATACTGCAATCATCCAGTCATCGCATGAACATTTCCATTTCATTAGCTCTGCTAATGTTCTTTCCTCTTTTTTGCAGTTTGTTTCTGGGTTCCTTTTACTTCCATTTTGCGTTAGAATTTTCTTTAACCTTTCAAGTGACTGCTATGACCTTAGCAAGTTGAAATTCACGCGAAATGTCACCTTATTAGGGAAAAAAAACCAACTTCATATTAATTACTATGGCCACCAGTATAATAAACCTGAATATGCATGCTGATGCTTAACTGCTTCATTTGATCAAGCTTAGAATTTGGGAGTGGAATTTTTCAGAAGTGGCAAAAATCTAGCCAGATAAATGTTTCTCTTCTAACTTTAAAAATCATTACAAAAAGAAAACCAACAAAAAAAAAGAAAGTAAGAAAAGGCATCCATACATTTTTGTCTTTGCACTTTTACCACAGGTCTGGTGAAAAGTCAAAACTCAAATAATAAAGCCAAACTTACAGAAAAAACCCAAACAAACCCAATATTTGAATCACACAAATGACTGACACCCTCCAACACATTCAAGTGGTTTCCATCCTCACACTCATTGCAGAACTAAATGATGCGCACAGTTAAACCATGCAAATACAATATAAACAACAACAAAATCAGAAAAAGACACACATATATATATAATATATATATATATATATATATAGATGCACACAATACCACAAAATAGCAAAGGTTGACGCCAAGTCTTGTGTAATGGTTGATTAAATCTGAATAGACAGATTCCACACTGTCACAGTCATGGTTGGTTGGTATATCACAAAACGAAGTGATAAAACAAGCGGCAGCCATGCAAGAGTAGACACAGAGAGCAGACGAATACAGCTTGGCTCCCAAGTTTTCACACGTCTCACTCTCTCTTCTTGACGCATCCAGTCACCTATCACTAATCCTGTCCAACTTTAGAGAAGGTGCTACACCTCGGCACTCTCTCTCCACCACACAACCTCTCTCTCCACCTGTCTCCTTCCTCTTCTTTTCCCACAGTTCTGATCCTCACCTGTACACTGTTCACAAACACACTTTGCATATAACTTTTAAAATACTTTCTCTGCGCAATGCTTTCTTCATCTTCCTTCTCTCTGGATTTAAATCAGGAGGCCAAGATTCCAGACACTCGGTCTGTACCACTCTGTGTTGAAGAATGAACGTTGAATCTGGTCAAGAACAAAGGCCTATGACAACTGGTTTTAATCTACTGGTCGTTGATTCGAGTCTTCCAGTCCAACAGAACTAGGTATGGAATCTGTGTGTTTAGAACTGTGACATGTGCCTGCAGTACATGCTTCAAATCCTCCACAGTTACCCCCTCTCCCAGCTGTCACAGGATCCGCTATCTTTCAGCAGACGCTTTAACAGTTGCATTTTTAATTTGTGAGTGAACCAAAAGGCTCTTAAAAAAAAGATATGCAAGAATATGAAACTTCATGCAACAAGTTGCTGAAAATAACGGCACATCATTTAAGGCCATCAAACCACAGGATATGTTGGTACCGTTATGAAAAAAAGGTTGTCTAACATTTGTCAACAAAGCTTTGGAAACGGAGGCAATACCAGCACAGTGTACAGAAACCAACAAAAACTAAGGATCTCAAACAGAAGGCCGAACGAACATTCAAGAGGGTGCTTGGATTTCAAGATAAGGACTTCGTAAATCATTTACGTTTTGTTTTCTGCCTGAAATTCAACTGTGGATTTCACCAAAACGTTCACAACAAACTTCTTTTACTATGTAATGTACCTCTTCTATTTTCTGACCTATTGGGCAACCATCTTTATTTCCACAGCTTCCACTGAAAATATGTAATTCAATTAATACAAACCTTTATTTCCACAGCTTCCACTGAAAATATGTAATTCAATTAATACAAAGTCGAAATACAATCGGTCTAGACAAACTACATCTAAGATCATTTTTGATTCAAGACCAGAACGTCATAAGAGCTATGCTGCCTCCTTGAGCAAGGATATTCATCCTTCGCCGTGTTCACAATATAGTTTGAGCTAGGATCCTTTCTCTCCTCATCATTGAAGGATGTAAAAGGTATCCCAGCTGTTTCTATGACTCTACCACAACCGAGAGAGAAGTCGACTCTTTTATAATCTCTGATGTGTGTGTGTGAAGGTTGGCTGATTTGAATGTTTTAGACTGTTTAGTATCTTTACTGCTGTGTCTCACTGTTGTTCTCTAAAGATTCTAGCAGACGTTCTTCAACTTAAACAGCTTTTCATTTGACAGTGTTTTTGACAAATTGATAAAAGTGATGATGCGTGCAACAGCTGTGCCAAATCTGGCATTTTTTTCAAGCTATGTGTATAGGAATATGCCTGCATCATATAAAAACATTGTATCCACAGCATATTCATTTACTTACTTCATGGCCTCAATATATGTACAGTCACATGCTTACTTTTCCTACCCTCTCTCGCCCATCCAACGGTTCATCCAACGTTTTTATTCTACACTACAGGGTAGTTTGTATTTCTCTGTGTAATACTCATAATGTTAATGCTGGAAACTGCTTTACCATGGTAGCAATCTCCCCTTTACCACAGTCAAGGTGAACACACAAGCTGCCATACCATTTCCTACCGTTACCTGGGATTCCCTTTGTTACACACCTCCTGTTCCTCCTTCCCCTCCACACTCGTTTCCTCACAGCCTTTTCCACGGAGGAAAAGCCCTGTTCACAAAGATATCCTCTCTCTTACAGCATGGTCCAACCGTAGCATTCAATCCATTCTATGTTACACATTAAGAACTGGTTAAATTAACACTCGCGCCTGCTGGACCGCAATTCCCTGCCTCCCTTCCCCCTCCCTACGGTGTTTTTCCCCTGGTAAGGCGCCCGTCGGCATGAGGCCTAAATATGGATGACGTCCAATCGGTTTCCTTTGCGGGTTATTCTCACATTGCCACTCTGAACTTCCGGCTGCCCGTTCTTGAACGACACTTCCACTGTGTGGCCTTTGAACTCCGCGAACATCCTGCCCACAACAAAGAGCAAGGTCACTCGATAATGATGCATGTTTTGCTTCCAGTGCACGATCTTCAATCACAGCAGTTTTGTGTATCTTGTCAAGTTTGTCAGATCTTAAATCACGTACAATGGCATTTATTTAGACTACTCCAGAGGCCTCTATACAGTGAGGAAGTATTCTGTACAGCATCACTTCCAATGATTTGTAAAATTTATTTTAAAAAAAAAAGCGACTGAACTGCATTTAAGGAAATGCAATCTGGAATGGATTTTTGTGATTTCTGAAAATACTTATTCATTCACAAACTGAATTGGACGTCAGGGCATACGAAACATGACACTAATCAGAATGACTTTTGAAAGTTCATATTGAAAAGTCACTGGACTGTATGTATGGAATATCATCATCATCATTCTCTTGCCCATGATGGGCGTAGAGGAGAGATGAGAGACACTCTCGAAGCCAGGCACCGCCATCCGGTCCTGTCCTCTGCCTGTCGCATCAGCGTAGGGCCATCCATCCTGGTCCATTCTTTGATGTTGTCCATCCAGCATTTGGCTTGTCGTCCCCTTCGTCTGCCGCCTTCCAGCGTGCCCTGGATGACTGTTTTGGGCAGTGAATTGTGGCGTATGACATGCCCGAACCACGACAGCTTCCTCTTCTTGACTGTTGCCAAGAGGGGTTCTTGGGGGCCTGCAAGTGATGTTATTTGGCTCCTCACAAGGTCGTTTGTCTTCCGGTCTTGCCAAGAGATCCCGAGCAAGCGCCTGAAGCATTTAGTTTCAAACGTCTGGATTCTCTGGTGGTCTCTGCTGTCATGGTCCAGCTTTCGCAGCCATACAGCAGGATGGACAGCACCAGGGACTTGTACAGCTTCATCTTTGTAGGAAAGCTGATCTCCCTGCTCTTCCAGATCTTGTTTAGCTTTGCCATTGCTGCTGTTGCGATCGCTAGTCTGGTCTTGATTTCTGTTGTAGAGCGACCGTCTTTGGTGAGAGTGGCGCCAAGGTATTTGAAAGCGCCCACTTCTTCAAGCTGTTGTCCGTTCATGTAGATTTCAGCATGGGTGTTGGTTGTGCTGTTGACCAGGACTTTGCTTTTTTCTGTGCTCACTTCCATTCCATATGCACCTGCCCTTTCTTCCAGTCTCTTTGTCAGGTCTTGTAGTTCTTCGTTGCTGCCTCCCATCAGGTCGATGTCATCTGCGAACCTCAGATTATTGATGATTCTTCCTCCGATGGAGACAGTGGAGTGGAAGTCATGAAGGGTTTCACGCATGATATTTTCCAGGAAGAGATTGAACAGTACGGGAGATAGCAGGCAGCCTTGACGGACTCCAACTGTGGTCTTGAAGTAGTCCCCTATCTGGTTGTTGAGGAGGACTGCGCTGCTGGCGGTGTTATACAGCGCCTGGATGGTTTGGACGAGACCCTCCTCTATGCCAAACTTTCTGAGCACAGACCCTTGTGCCACACCCTGTCAAACGCTTTCCTAAAGTCAATGAAGTTGTGGAACAGGTCTCTCTGATGTTGCAGATGTTTCTCCATCAGTATCCGGCAGGTGAAGATCTGTTCTACTGTGCTTCTGCCTGCCCTGAATCCAGCTTGTTCTTCCGCCAGGTGTTTCTTCCGCCTCTTTCTTCAGTCGATTCAAGATGACTCTGAGCATGATTTTACTGGTGTGGCTAATGAGACTTATTGTTCTGTAGTTCTGGCATTGGCGTAGATTTCCCTTTTTGGGCAGGGGGATGATGAGTGATTGAGTCCATTCTGTGGGCCACTGTTTTGTCTCCCAGATCTTCTGACAAATCGATGTTACTAGAGTGACCAATTCCTTCCCTCCATGTTTGAGCAGCTCTGCTGGAATATTGTCTGCTCCAGGTGATTTCCCTGCCGGAAGGCTGCCGATGGCTTCTTCCACTTCTTCTCTCATCACTGGTAGTGGTGAGGATTCCCTTGATGGTGTTGAGTCCCCTTCAAACAGACTGTCGTCTGGCTGTATAGGGTAGTTGTAAAGTTCTTGGCAGTACTGTGTCCATCTGTTCAAAACAGCGGAGCTTCTGTCAGCAGCTCGCCTGAGGTATCCTCGATGACTGACGATCTGTTTTGCTGCGTCTTGGTGAGGTTTTTCAGTGTGGTGAAGGCATGTTTGCTGTTTCCCTTTTCCATGCCTTTCTCGATGTTCTCGCACTGATTATTGATCCATTGTTCTTTGGCTTCAATCATTTCCTTCTTACAAGGTTGTTGGTTTTTTCGATACTGTGCGGCTTGTTCAGGGCTGGAATTTTTCGTATTCTTCAGTGATCTTCTTTTGTCGCAGAGGTCAAGGATGTCGTTTGAGATCCATGCTTGGTGTTTCTTCCTCTGTCGCCCAAGTACCTCCTCTGCTGTTTCGCAGACATGCCTCATTGAAGCTGTTTGTGAGGTCGTTGATGTCATTGTCCAGGAGGTTGAGTGCCGCGAACCGCCCCCGAGCTGTGCCTGGAATGCCTCTTCTATCTCTGGGTCTTTTAACTTCTCCAGGTCAAACTTGATGCGTGGCTGCGCAGGTTGGTACTTTTTCTTAAATTTGATCTTCATTGTGAGCAGCACGAGATCGTGGTCGCTGCCTATATCAGCTCCGGGGTATGTCCTCGTCTTTGCTTTATTGATGCTTGATTTGAAGCGCCGCGGAGTGAGGACAAAGTCGATCTGGTTGTGAGTCATTCCGTTCGGCGCATGCCAGGTTGTTCTTCTTGACAGTTTGTGGGGGTAAAGGGTGTTGGCAATGGTGAGCTTTTGGTGCAGGCAAACTCCAGAAGGCGAAGTCCCCGTCGTTAGTTTCCCCTGTGCCGTATTGACCCACTGTTCCAGCCCAGTCTTTGTAGGCATCTGGGCCGACTTTGGCGTTGAAGTCCCCCTGAACTATGATGATGTCTTTCTTGGGGGCTTTTCTGATGGTGTCTTCTACTTTCTCGTAGAATTCTTCCACCGCCTGATCTTCGTGGCTGGTAGTTGGAGCATACACCTGTATGATGTTGATGTTCTTTGGTTTGGCTGACACACGAATGCTGATGATTCTGCTGTTAACAGGTGTGCAGCTCAAGATGCATCCAGTGATTTCTTTGCGTACGATGAAAGCTACGCCTTTTTCATGTAGTGACTCTTCGCCACTGTACCACATCTTGTGTCCTTCCTCTGTGATTGCTTCTCCAAAGCCTGTCCATCTTACTTCCGACATACCCACAATGTCCCATTGGTAACGTCTCAGCTCGTGCTCTAGTTCTTTTACTTTGCCGCACTGATGGAGTGTACGAACATTCCAGGTTCCAATGGTAATTTTCTCAGTTGGCAGCTTGTATGATGTCTTTGCCCCAGTAGCTGACTTTTCACTTCCACCCTGGTGCTTGTCAGTGGGAAGCGCGGTCGTTGGTAACCCGGGCCCCGGCCGATCCGGTATGTTGCTGGCTATGGTTGTATCTCTCATGACTTTTCTGTGGGCTTAGGTTAATCCTTGGTGGCGCCAATCCCCTCTCCAAGTCTCCTACTGTGACAGGTAGTACTGGGCTACAGCTTTACCAGTAGCAGACCATTTGTTCTGACCTGACCACATGGAATATACATTTAAAAAAAAAATTCAGCACAGGATTATTTAATAGCAAACAGATTCAACTGTACTTGTTCAATATCTGATTTACATGTGTTCACACTGGTCTCATTTCTTCAAAATGTTAGGGATAAAATCGCCTGTCAGTTTCACACATTGTGCTTTCTTGTTTGTTATTTTTTGGTGTAAAGTTTATAAGACATACACGCACACTCGCTTACTCTCCACTCACTCTCTCCACCAAAATAAAGAGGAAAAGAGGGGTCTGACAAGAGGATCGGACCATGTTGTCGTCTACTGACCGGGGGAGACCTGCACCTCCGGCTGTTTGCCAGTCTGTGTCTGGATGGCCATCACCACCTTGGCCACGATCTCTATCAAGTTGTCGTTGCTGAACACAAAGTCTCCCTTCTTGGTCAGCACATCCCCATTCTCTTGCTGTCACATGTGCACACACACACACACAGACACAGACACACACGCGCGCGCGCACACACACACATGCACGCGCACACACACAACACACACACACATTAGCACATGGTCTGTCTGATTTCTTTGGTTCCTACATGTCGCAGCTTAATCCCTTTTCGTGCAGCAGCAGCACTGCAGGACACATTGCTGTCTTCCATCTGCAGGATAACTTAAGCAGTTGGGCAAATCTCCACCAAAGGCTTTATGGCCTTTGTCTTCTCCTGTGATTCCTGTTCTGTAAGGCCTACATGTGTTGGACTGAATTGTTGTGTATAACTTTATTGTAGGAACAACTTTCTGTGTGAAGTTTGTGCTACTCCTTCCTGGAAGAGCAAATGTTGCCACTGTGCAAAACACAGTTTTTTTGCTGAGTAATAATTTCACCTTATTGAGTGCACCTCTGGCAGAATTTTGGCTGGCAGACCTTTTTTGCTGAGTATAATTTTCACCTTACTGAGTGCACCCTGGCAGAATTTTGGCTGGCAGACCTTCATCCCTGCAGTAGCTCTTTGATGTGTGCCAAGCACTTACTACACATCATACCTCAGTGTATTGTCTAACCTGAAAGAACCGCACCCACACCCCTATGTGAAAGAACTGCACCCACACCCCTATGTAAAGGATAATGGATACAGCAAAACGTTTTAGGCGAGACTTGAACCACAAACGATGTCTTGAAAAAATAATCGCCATGAAATTTGAACCATGAATTAAATCTAGAAAACTTTGAGTGTGATTTGAACCATGAATAACATCTCTAAAACATTTAAGTGAGATTTGAACCATGAACAATGTGTAAACAAACAAAGGTGAGATCTGAACAATGAAAAGGATCTAAACAAGAATTTTAAAGTGAGATTGAACCACAAATAATGTCTTCAAGTGACTGAATTTTGCGTCTCTTTGAAAGTGCTAAGCTGATCAGGATCTGGACATGTACATTGCTGGAACCTTCCTAGGTTAAATAACAATGGAAAAAGAGAGAGCAGCCCATATTCTTAGTTTTTTTCTGATGAAATGCAACAGGAAGTAAGAACAATATGGGTGAAAAATTTTTTAAACCAGAAAAACATAACACAAAATTTTTCATTAGCACAGATGGATTGAAAAGTCCCGAACGCATCACCTGACTGACTTCAAAAACAAAGTCTCAGTCCTTTTCCCTTCAGGTTGACGTACTCAAATGCATACCTTCATTCATGCAGAGGATGCATTTCGTGCGTGCAAACTTTATGTTTCCCTCACATATGTTATTCACATTAAAGATTGCTTTCACATGGCTCGTAATCACACATTGCTGTACCTGCAATCTGTAACAAAAACCTATTTCAAACCATGGTAAAGAAAGGAGGATGAATCGACCTGTCCTGACTTTCTGTAAATAAATGAAAGACAACCAATTATTCCTTTAGGAGGACACGGAAGAAACAAGGTAATGACAGTAAGAAAAATATTAATGAAATAAAAAAACACCAACAATTCTGACCTTCTGTAAATGAAAGACGGCCAGTTTATCTTTGTAGGGCGAGGTGGAGATCTTGGTGACCAAGCTGAGGGGGATGCGGTATTTCAACGTCAGACTCTTCGGATCCAGAATCAGGATGGCCTTGGAGCTGATCACCATCAGCTTGGACACCATCTGAAGGAGACCCAGCACACTGCCGATTGTGACAGAATACATGTACAAAGGGAAACCACCCAATACATAACACAGATCCATGCTTTAAAGGCTTTTTCCTGGAACAGAATTTGTGTGTCCATTTCAGTTTTACCACAGCACCCCTTCGTTTAAAGACCCGGTTTTCAATGATTTCTGCAGCTGCTTACATGAGCTATTACTCATAGCCAAGTCTACAATACAGTATTATATTTAGGGCAGACGGCACTCGCAAACATCCCAAATTATCAGCAGATCCTCTCTATCACACGCAAGCATAAATGCACAAACACACACATACATACACACACACATGAGCGTGCACGCACACACACACACACACACACACAAACCAACACAATCCCTACAACTGACCTTTCCATCTGCCCTGTTTGATTTTCATGATGTTGTCGGCGAAGACGACGTCGCCGTCATCGGTTGGCTTGAAGTTCTTCAGCCACTTGGGATTCTGGGACAGGCCGAAGTAGTCTCCCTTGTATGGCACCGGCACTCTGGCGAAGTAGTAAGTGACAGGATCATTACTTTTCCTTTGGTGAAAAGACTTTTACTTTCAATCCGTAACTTATCGTTTTATTGGTTGATTTACTGGTGGAACATTTCAAAGCATGGTTTATCTTCATTCCTCCTCACCCAGTGCTTACTACATTTTTGTATGTAGTCCACATGCTGCTTCTACAGGACACAAACTCCATGTCAAAAGTTTTTCTCCCTTGTCATCTGAACACAATGCATGCCATCACTCCCAGTTTGGGTACGGTTGGTTAAAAAGACAAATGAAAATTATCCAGTGAGACAGTCTGTCCACTGTTTCCAGAGCATTTTCAGCTGCGGCCTAAATGAAACATTTTGCTGAACAATTCCAGAGTGAGTTTCAGCTTTACGGGGAACATGTGGGAACTTTTTCATCCCTCCTTATTTAACAAGCTGCATTTTCATAACAAATAATTAAAAACCTTTAAATGCAATGCATACCTTTCCATGTCATTTTAAAAATATGTTAGTCTTTGATATAACAGTTAAGTTAAAAGTGGTTTGAATTCTTGACAAAATGCTCCTTCAAATAAAGGAGAGAGAGGACCAGCTTAAGAAGGATCAGGAAGGTGGTGATTTGAGAGAAAAATCCACTCATTTTTCAAATAATTAATCCTCGCTAGGCCTGATATCCGTAAGTCAGTCTGAGTGAACCTCTCCCTCTAAAAACAATGACATCAGACTGATTTTCCACACCGCAGTTTGAGTCAAGTGTCACAGCTGTTTCACTGTGGGATGACGTGGTAAGGCTGATTTTCATCACCGCAGTTAGAGTAAATCTGCACAGCAGTCATCAGGCAGATTTTTAAAAAATACCCGAGTGAACGTTTCACTGTGGGCCTGAGAGAGGACAGACAGAAAGTGAGGCAGACTCACGTTGGGGGATAGGTGTCTTTCTTGTCCTTGAAGAGATCGCTGGCGGTCAGTTTCTCCCGCATCCTGTGTTGAGCCTTGCTGTCAAATCTCTGTGGGTACTTGGAACACTGCACACACATGAACTCGTGCAGCATCACAACATTTTTGTGAAAACATGTTGTATAAATGGTTCTTCCTACTCAAGTAACCAGGCATATGCATGCACACGTATCTGCTACAAAGAATGAAAAATATGGAAACATGTGGAACATCATATCACACCCTTATCAATCCAGTACACACACACACACACACACACACACAGCATGCATTGAGGTCCACCTTATAAAACAAAATGTATCCATATTTTTATTTATTTCATTTTTCCATAAAACTAACAACAGTTGGGAAGATCTTGCGACCATTATTTTCCCAGTGTCTAAAATCAATCTGCTAGAAACCTGAGGCTCCTTCAGTTAAAAAGAATAAATTTAAAAAGATGAGCAGTGGGGAAAACTTGTTTAATGATTGAGATTTCAATGAGAAGACTGACAACAATGGTACTTACTTGCTGCTAATAAGAAATGTCCTTCAAAAGTTTATTTGCCAGAATATCAATGAGATGTTTTAAACGTGTAATAACTTCAATCAACATCCTACGACTCAAACAGCAAATCCTCAAGTTTTATTATCATCTCAGCTTAAGATTTATGGACAAATCTGTACAATTTCATGCATGATTTCCCTCAAATATGAAAGACACAGCAGTTTTACTGTTGTCGACAGAGACGCGCCATGTTATGTTCTTGACATATGCAATACAAAAAACCTCAAAGACAGCTCAAAGTAGATACAGCAGTTTTACTGCCGTCGACAGAGACGCACCACGCTATGCTCTCAGCATACAACAGACCCCAAAGAGTGTCAAAGGTAAATCTGGCAGAGGAGGGTCTACGCCAACACAGAGAGGAGGAAACGAGGTCATATGACCAACCTACCCTCCAGCGGTGGAAGAGTTTCTTCAGCTCCTCGGAAGTGGTCTGGAAGCGTCTGGGGGAGGTGGGCCAGTCTGGACAGGTGGGGGACATGGAGGGCAGACTGTCCCGCAGCTTCAGCAGGTACCGACGCTTCTGCAAACGTCCAGCATTACCTTTCAGAGTTATCACCCTTCTCTGTGGGATTGGTGGAAAAAAGCACCATCTGGTTTGAACTGAACAAAAGGCTCAACATCTACAAACCTTCTCAAAAGCTTTTAAGAGCCCATTGGGCTAAAAACTTCCAAATTCAACGAGTAATGAACACTGCTTGTAAGTCTCACAATAAAAACAAACACTTGTGTATAACCTTACCTTCAATTCATAGAAGGGGCAATCTGCTTCAAACTATAAAGTAGAATTCACTCATGATGATGATACTGTTGGTAAGATCCAGTTCCCTAAGTGTCCGACAATAACTACTCACATTTACCTGACTTTTTTTTTGCTCAAGTACAACATCAATCAAATGTTAACTTCCCACTGAATCCATGCAGGGCAGTCACTCCCTATTTCAGGGGCTGTCATCTCTTTTTTGCCTTCTTCGTGGCTTTGCTCTCTTTCCAGCACCCCTGAGACAGCCACAGCCACACCCAGGTCCGTCTTGCTGCAGTCCCAGCACCAGCAGCCCACAGGGAGCTATCAATATCTGCTTGTCAACTGGCAACTTCACGTGGACATACTGTACTGCAGCTGAGGCACTTTGGCGGCATTCAGTGGTTTCTGATCTGCTTTAACAACTCAAGGTGCCACTTACCATGGCCCTTACTTATGAAAACATCTTGTTAAGTCATACAGCCTGACCTAAATATCCATAACCCTCTCAAGAGTGACCCTCTCCATTCCCCATTTTACTAGCCTTTATATTTCATTATTTGGCTGGCACAATCTCCTTGATGAACATTAACTTTGGTCATCAGTGAAGGCTACAGCACCATACTAACGAGACTGAAAACAGCATCCCATTAACAAGACTAATGACCTTGAAGAATACATCAGTTGCAAAATCCTACTAATGGAGACTCCAGACCTCTCTACAAAGAGACTCATGACCTTGATATATTGCTTACAGCCCAGGTGACTGAAAACGACCCTATCAGTGCTGCCTTCTGCTCTGTTAAAAGATAACAAGAGGATCTAAAGAGCAGTGCCCTGTGTGCAAACAGCACAAGACTGTTTCTACTTTTCAACCACCAGTGAAAGTCGTTAAGGTTTGGATGAACATGGAAGAGATTGTGCAGGTCTTTCACGTAAGCCTGAGCTTTGGGTTTCAGATCTGTGCGAGGGATCGAAAATCTGCTCAGCTCTTCATTTTGTGGCATTCTTTGCGAGTTGATCTGCAACACCCTACCAAGACTCATGACCTTGGAGAATAGCCAGACTGGTTCATACTTACTGGTTTTACATGTTTGAGCTTTCTCTCTCTCTCCTCTCTCTCTCTCTCTCTCTCTCTCTCTCTCTCTCTCTCTCTCTCTCACACACACACAGAGTGAAACACTGATTTTCTACTTGAATTCTGACCATTTACTCATACATCACTTTTCATTTCAGAGGCCCTATAAAAATTACAGGCATTTCAACTCCTTATGCAAAAAATTGGAAGGTCAGTGCTGGAGGGTAAAGCGGGAGGACAGGAATAGAGGGGTGGGGGAGGGGATTATGGGGAAGGGGCAGGGGTAACAAGATAAGCAGAAAACCACGGCAAACTGCCTTTTCTACTCCCACTCTTTTTCTTTACAATTTGTGTCCATTCTTTACGAAAAATGATCACGCAGATGGTTTCACTTCACTTGTTCCCAGTGAAGAAGGAACTTCCCCCAAATATCCTGTCATGAAACAGTCATTAAAATGAGGATTTTTTTGTTTAAGTTGAAATAGAAAAAAAAAAAAAAAAAAAGCAGAGTTGGCATTGCTGGTCACCAACCTGCATTATCAATGGGTACTTTAGCATACATAAGTGTAAACAAACAACGCACTGCTGCATCCTCACACACTTACCAGCGCAGTCTTAATGAAACGAGCCACCTTGGGGCCAGCAATGCGGCGAAACTTGGGCTTGTAGACCTTGCGCACCTGCCAACCGTGGAAATACTTGACGATGACTCCTTGCGCCCACAACTCTAGCTTCTCACGCTTCATGCGAGCCAACAGGTGGCGTGCCTGCATGCAGCCAGCACCAACACCAAAACCAAGGTCACATCAAGGGCAAGGCCAGGGAAGCCAAAGGTCAAAGATCGATCTACTATAGCTACATGTACATGCTACCTGTGCCATTGTCCTTCTGTTTGGTGTAATGAATACTGTGATTAGAAAAGGATAAATTGAACAGACCACTAAGTTTTTTTCCCCCCAAGACTTCTTTTCCTTATGTTAATTCAGAAGATAAGTACAGAACGCATTTTTTTCTTCTCAAAAACTATTCAAACATACATACGCTACCCGCTAAATCCATTTAATCTGGTGCTTGATTCTGTTGGAGACAATAAAGTCTTAAAGCAATCTTTATCAGGAGTTGTATGCAAATAATTATGTTGTACAATTTCATGGAAAGGTTTTATATCAAGCTTGATTTCTACCTGTGAAGACTCAATCTTGAAGCAGGCTCA
>JAFLJL010003962.1:0-18616 GCA_018398815.1 Conus ventricosus | reverse complement strand
TCCATAGTTTTATAACAGAGTTAATCTAATTCAGTTATTATTTTTTATCATACTCTCCGTCAAACTTGTTCAGTATAATAAACCCTATGAGGCCTAAATGTGTAAGATTAATCCAATTTAGTCCTGTAAGATTGTTTCTATTTAAGTCAACAGTGATTTTGTTGCTTGTTGTTATGATCTTAATATCCTCGCCTTGTGAAGACGGACGACAACAACGTTAAGACGTTTAACGTCTAAGTTTTGCCAGCTAATATTAATTCTTTTATAAGGTCATCATAACGCCACACCCCCCCTCTCCACATCTTTAAAGACAGAAATTTCAAATATCATTGTGAACGTGTCTCCTAATTTTCTGCTTGGAAAGAACTGTAATTTTGTAGAAGCTTTTTTTACAACTGTTTCTTTTCTGTGGAGGATGTACTGTTTTTTCCCATACGGCGTTATTTCAATTTCTTTTCGACTATTATCGTCCGGTATAAGACTTACATGTAAAGGGCCAGAGTTGAATGCTTTTCTGAAACTTTTTTGGCGGTCAAAAAATGTAAATGGGCTTATGAATTCAAATTTTATTTCCCATTCTAAATATGGTTCTAAGTGCCATTTGAGGTCAGGTTTTCGAAACTATTTTATATTCATACTGGCCAACATTATTTGCTTCTAGATTGCGTAGTTGTTCTAGTTTAGGAAACCTTTTGTTGTCGTCAACCTCTTTGCGTTATAATCACCATCTTAGTGTACTCAAAACCATACAAAGTGCCTATCTCACCATTCTGTTCAAAGTCCGCAACGTCTGCAAGGTCTTTTAATTCTAAAGTTATACACCTCACAGGCGCTAATGTAACTCCTGATTCATCTGGCCCGCGGACATTATTTTTAGTAACGTATTATTTTATTTCCAAAACAAGGGTGCAGGTTATCACATTTCACGACTTTCCCTGTTTTGTCTTTGATTTTTATATTAAATGATCCACCCTCCCACAAACGAATCTTTATTAAACTGTAAATTAGGGAATTGTATAATTTCATAATCGCAATTATGCTGCTTTCCTGACGGAAGAGCTCTTAAAACAGTTGAGGCCTTCCATCATATAAGTTTTCATCAGTGCTTAGTTCGTCCAAATGAACATAGAGTAATGAATGGTAATGCAAGATCGAGCGGGTTTTCTCCCTCATAAGTAGTTTTGTCTGGTGTAGCACTAAAACTATGATTGCCATCTGCAAAGCCTAACATTTTTAGCTAGCTCTGCACCAAAAAGGTAATGTGCTACTTCTTCTTCAGGTTTGAATGTTAACATTGTTTTTAGATTTGCATTGTTAAGTTTGAGAGTAATGTCGAAATTACTCATTGCTTCTTTTAGCGAACAAAACCGTAATAACCATCAGGTATGGTTAACTGGCTAACTTTGTTCCCTGTTTTGTCAAATTTTAGAACCGTATTATTCTCCTTGGCTTCGCTTATATTAAACCATACGACTTTGTAAAATATTTCATGAAGTGCGACCGTTTTGGCCCCGCAATTGTTATCAATAGCATGTTCTAAAAACGAAGGGCGGTCTTGAGTTGTTATTGTTACAACATTTTTTTTAAACAATATTAAAAATGAGCGCATTCAAATATACTGGCGCAAAATATTCTGTTGGGCCGCACTACAATCTTAAAAATATAGCAACTGATACTCTTGACATTGCTGTGACTCAGACTGCCTCTTTTCATAAAAAGGTGAGTACTCCATTGAAGAGCTATCTTAACCCCCCTATTGAAAAAGAGCACATCCAGAAAGCGTGGTTTAGTCATCCGATGCAGTTTTATCAGAACCAGTTAAACTTTGCTGTGTTTTGCGCATCAACAGGGTGTGGAGTGTCGTATGCTGATCATTTAAATCACCATGATCTTTTGGTGAGGTCAGTGTACAGATTTCATTTCTATTACACCTTCAGGCGTATTTTGACTGAACTGCAAGCACCATTACCGAATGACAAATCGTTTAATCCATTCAGCAACAGAATAGACATGAAGGCTTTTGAAAGGATCTGTAACGAATTCAATATTAACACCAAGACAGACTTTAGACAAAAGTTGGATCTTGATCATGGCCTAGGCGTCATTTATTTTCAGGGCACGCACAGAAAGTATAACTATGACCGGCGTTCTCCTTTCAAAATTGTTCAGCCCTGGTCCATAGAGCAAGAGCATAAAACAGCATGGACAACATTTATCTTAGACACTTCTAAGGGCCTAACTAGGGCGGGAATAGAACGAATAAACGACTCTATTCGTACTTACGTTTGGTGTTTGCTAGGGGCGCAAGCACAGGCAAGATCGAGCATAACTGATCCTTCTACTGGCTTTGACGCGCAAAAACAATACTTAGCAAATTTAGAGGACGCCATTAATTCTACAGTTGATTTACCTTCAAGTATTAAAAGATACCAAAATGTTTTACAATACGCAAGATCGAAAGTAGACTTTGCTGTTGGCACTGGTTTATACATGCTGCCTTCTGACCTTAGACTCCAGGTAGGAATAATAATAAACTATAATAATGAAATTCTTATAGCAGGCAATGAACAGAAGGTTGGGAAAAACGACATAAATTCTGAGCCAGTAATATTACAAGCAGTAAACAAACACCCAAGATTAAGTCATCTAATTCCCGAAGTCCAAACCCCCAAAGTCATTGAAGACTCAGCAAAGCTTGCGGACTCTGTTCGCGATGACCATGAATATGAAAAGACAGCGCTTGTTCTTGGATTAACTGGCCTAGGATTACTTGGTCTTTATCTTACTAAATAGTAACCCAACTATTACGAGAACTAATGACCATAAATGCTCGGCCATAAAGCCAACTACTTTGCTTGCAGTAGACAAAAGCCAGCTGACAATACTCCCCAATATTCCTGGTAAAGCGTCTACGGCTTACCAGCTAATTTTTTTAATAAATTCGCAAGATGATCAAGCTGTTTTTTCACCCATGATTTATCAGGTGATGGCGACGGAGGCACTAAACTTTGACCTCCACCGCCGCCTGTAATAGCCATCACCAGTGTACTTATTGCAAAACCTAAGGCCGTTATAACGCTTGCTAATGTGACTCCTTGCTCTCTAAACAGTGTTCGTATTCGTTCGCTAGTGTCGTGTCTTCATATAAAATTCTTTGGATAGTTTCTCTTATTCTGCTCACTTGAGTTCGTAATTGTTTTCGGTTAGTAGACAGCACTTCTAGTCTTGCTGATCTTTCTTGTTCAAGATCTTTTAGTCTTTGGGCTATTCTTTCTTTAATATCATGTCCTAAGTTGGCGTCATCAGCCTCAACGAGTTTTTCTTTTCTCTTTTTATATGCTCATCTAGTTCACCTAGTTTTGCTAAATTGTTTGTTAATTCGCCTCTAATGGTTCTTAAAGCATGATCAAGGGCCGTTAGTTCTCGCATAGGCAATGGGGAATCATTAATTGTTTTAACGCTGTTTCTTCTGAAAAACTGGTTTCTGCTTCTATTGTATTTATTAATTCGCCTGCTGATTGATTTAATTCTTTAAGTTCCATGTTTTGCATTTGGTTATCTGTCGGGAGTTCTTGTAGTGTATCTGTTTTGAAGTTTAGCAACTGCCTCCGCCTTAATTTCTGTCTAGCAATGCCAAGGCGATTTTGATCTTTCACACTGAGTCTATTTCTAATTGAACCCACAGCTAAAAAACTTTGATGGGTCGGGTTTAGTTGTAAGCCGAACAAGTTGCCCTTGATCGTTTTTTACAAACAAATGACCATCTTCTAATTCAAAATCATTTGGGTCTATAAATTCGGGAGGTTCTTGACCTAAACTTTTGTAAAATGCCGACCGTACTTTCTGTTAATTCACGCTGCATTGAGAGCGTTGAGCGATGCTGTGTTAAAGGGATCATTTCACTCATGTCGTCTCCACGATCAAAAACATCATAATCTTCTTCGCCTTCAATTCCTGCCTATGTTTTTAAATAATTAACTTTTTATTTTGCTTCATAAAAATGCCACAACCAGCACATGGCTCGATTCTTGACCCGGATAGAAAACTGAAAGAACCCCTTGGCGTGAAAGGAAATAAGCGGAATATTACTGTTCCAAATAATCCATCTACTATTGATGCGGATCAAATTCTTACTGTCAAATTTCCAGACCTAGGAGCGGATGAAGTGATTGTGCCAGGCTCTGCGCGTCTTACTTTCAAAATAGCGCTCGATTCAACAACAGACCCAAACAGGACAGTTGTGCAGAATCTGGGGCGGGCAATCGTTAAGAAAATTTCTATAAAACTTGAGGGGCAAGAAATATTTTCTTTACATAATGCAGACATATTTTTAACCTATTCTGATCTATGGCTAAACCGGGAACGAAAGGGCTGATCTTGCGTTTCAAGGAATTGAAAATGAAGAAGCACTAAAGCTTAGAATAGGCGCCGAACTCGCCTCAGGTGCTAAAAGCAGCAAAAAGGCTGTAGCTGTAAATTTTGCGTATGGAAATCGTTTTTCCATTCCCTTAGATTTTGAGTTGTTAAAAGCGCATGCACCATACTTTCAAGGAGCATTAAAAGACAGATTGTCATATGAACTAACTTTTAATGAATACAAACGCGTTATCAGATCATCAGACACTGAAGCAAAGTACAGCATTTCTGACATCTCGTTAGAGTTTGACGTTGTTAGCAACCTTCACTTAGCAAGGCTGATTGAACAACAATATCAGTCAAAATTACCAATATATTACGAAAGAGTGATTCATCATACAACATCTCCTAGAAGCAGGGCAGACACTATATGGAATTTTAGTTTTAGCGTCGCAGCAAGATCGCTTAAAGGTATTTTATTGCTGTGTGAAGATGAAGAACCGTTCAAAAGAGCAAGTGAAAAGTTTTTTTAATCCTAAAATAACGAAAGTGCAATGTACAATTGACGGCAGTCCTAACCAAATCTACGCTAGCGGGCTTAGACCTTATCATCATTTTGACGAAATAAGAAAATTGTTTGGGGGTGGGAGGGTAGAAATCCAAAAGCAGACCTAGTGTCTAAAGATTTACATCTTCACAGTGTTAGACTCGATGATTATTTAACAACAAAATACGGTTTATGGATTGACCTAAGGTCAACAGAGGATAATGAGTTGTATGGAAGCGGGAGAAACGTGAGAGACGTAATAAACATTCAAATTGATAAAGAAGAAGAAGCCGATAAACCGCTTAATGTACATTTGTTTTATTATATGATGCGCAGCTGAATATTCGAGAAAACAGATTAGAATATGTATTATACTAAATTATTTTTCATTTTATAAAAAGCATGTCTGTTCAGGTTTATCCAAATGTGCCTACAGCACCGCCAAAAGAAGGATAGCAGGCAATTCTGCTGTTATAGAAACCCTGAAGTAAAAACCTTCAGATTAACAAACATTACACAAATGCAACAAAAACTAGAGCAAGACCTTTCAAAATACAGCAAAACCAAACGAAGGTATTCTGCTGCCTTTAATGCTGTTACATATGTTAATACTGGAGCATCGACTATAAGCGCTCTATCAGCAGGAACGAGTGTTGGTCTCTTAGCAACGGGCATAGGCGCACCCGCAGCTTTACCTCTAGGAGGTTTGTCTTTAGCTCTTGGCCTGTGTTCATTAGCTGTAGGTGCCGCTAGCAAAAAAATAAAAACTAAACTCCAAAAGCACACAGCTATGGTTCAACTAATAACAGCTAAACTTAGCTCGTTCAAACTGACAATAAATAAAGCGCTAGTTGACTCAAACATCACGGATGAAGAATTTAATCGTTTACAGGCTGATTTTGATGACTACAAAAGACAAAAGTTTGATCTTCAAAGAAAGGCGGTGGCAAGTTTTTCTCAACAGCCAGACCCCGAGCAGATAAAAAAGGAATGCTTAAAAAAAGTAAACGAGACATTAAACTCTGTTCTAAACAGCTCACATTAACAACACCAAAAGGTGTTTATACTTTAGTTTATGAGTCCAAGCACAAAAAGACCGTTGATATTGATTCTGATTAATTATTTTTTTTTAATTTAA
Source organism: Conus ventricosus (assembly GCA_018398815.1). Classification (NCBI taxonomy): domain Eukaryota; kingdom Metazoa; phylum Mollusca; class Gastropoda; order Neogastropoda; family Conidae; genus Conus; species Conus ventricosus. Next base: position 12,575 of record JAFLJL010003962.1, on the reverse strand, counting down.
ATAAATATTTTGAGTTAGAAAAGAAGCTCAACATGGCTAAGATATATGAAGGGCAAGACGAATTTTTTGAAGGAATGCTTGAGAGAGAGCGTTTATCAAGAGCACTGAATGATATTGATCTAGAAGTCGTTGACCCAACAAACGTACAGGCAAGTGTTGTTCATGCAATTTCTCAAGTTCCAGGCAAACTAACAATAGGCCCGCCAGTTAAAGTAATGTTAGCTGTTTTAATCGACTATGTAACAATAAATGAAGAAATCTAGAAGTCTGGGTCTCAACTAAACAGCAGACTATTCTTTCTCATAATGACTTAACACCCGGTTGGGCAGACGAACTGCTTGCACAGTTTGGCGCTGCTGCTGAAGAAGCTAAAATGAGAGGCTCTGGTTGGTCAGAGGGCGAAAGTCTTAGAGATCAGATTAAAACAGGCTAAGTATGCGCCGATTGTAGGCAAGTCTCACATTCCACTACTCCAGCATTAGTTGCAAAAAGAGCAGTTTTAAACATAAAGAATACAGACAACAAATGTTTTATGTGGTGTGTTCTCGCAAGGCTGCATTACGCCGCAAAAACGCAGAGAGAGTGTCTAACTATCGCCCTTACATCAATGATCTTAACTTTAGTGGAATATTCTTTCCTGTTAGTGTAGATCAAATTGATCAGTTTGAAGAACAAAACAAACCCATAACTGTTAATGTCTACACATGGGATGAGGAAACAGATTTGGTGCCGATTAAAGTGTCCAAGAACAGCCCAACAATAGGTAATCCAGACAAAAGCCATGTTGACTTACTGCTGATGCTTTCACCAGAGGGGCTGCCGCATTACACATTGATACGCACAATGAGTAGATTATTGGCCCATACTTCAAAAATTGGGCATAAACAAGAATTCTGCAGAAAATGTTTAACAAGAATGCCATCTGTTCAAGCCGCAAGCGAACATAAGAAACATTGTATCGGCCCAGTTGACTGTAATACAGAACTAACTACGCCCCCGCCCGGATCTAAAGTTAGTTTTAAGAACTGGAAACGGCTGCAACATTCTCCATATGTTGTTTACGCAGACTTCGAGTCGCTTATTGTTCCTTATGAAGGGCCAGCGCCACAAAAAACTTCGAAAAACAGTCTTAATGAGTAATCATCAGATTTGTTCATTTGCCTTCATTATTGTTAGGTCAGATGGCGTTCATTCAGAGCCAGAATTATATAGAGGCCCAAATGCGGCTAGAAGATTTTTTACAGCGCATGCAGCAAGAGCGTAATGATTGTTCTAATAATCTGAATTTATCTGAAATCATGATGACGCCTGAAGCCACAACACGTATGCCTCAGCCACTCACTGTTGGATTTGCGGTTTAGAGCTAACGCCCAAGAGTGTAAATCCCACAGTAAGAGACCATGATCACATTAGCGGAAAGTTCAGAGGAGCGGCGCATAACAAATGCAATCTTCAACTAAAGTTTGATCCAAAGACATGGAAGCTGCCCATCTTCTTTCATAACTTGCGAGGTTACGACTCTCACCTTATAATGAAAGCAGTGGACGATGCCTTCAGGGTAGCATGTGTAGCCGGGTGCTAACAGGGTATATACTTCAATCGGTTACCTTTCGTGGATGAAAATGTTTTGTTCGAGAGTTATCTTCCCCTTACCTCCTTGGTCGAATCTCCTTTTTTTTATTGTGTAAATTCTTTAAATCATGAATACCTCAGAACCTACATAGTTGTATGTACGTCGCTGAAGTCACAAAAATTAATGTATTTGATTCATTACAACCGTACTGGGTTGAGAAGCCCATATTTTCTCTAAACTGGTATTTCGCACGAGCAATCTTGGCGCCATTTTCAATTGTCTGTCGAATGAATATTGAATAATTCTTGATTTTACAAAAAGTAAGAGGAAAACCGAAGAATCTGAAGATGCATGTTAAAAGTAAAGTCCATAAGCTTTCATTTCGTATATCGCATGCCTATGATCTTTTCTGTACAAGCTTGCGACTATACGAAATGACTGACAGCGCCGATCCCTTTAGCGAGTCGCCTTCTTTGTTTACTGTCGGAGTTTTGATCCAAATTATCATTTTACGAAATTCGGACTTCTCGATCGAAATCTTGCTTATGACTCCATTTCTGTTAAGAATACAACTGAAAATGTGTAGAAATTTATTATTTAACAGACCGTTTCAACAGAGTATTTTCAGTTGAAAATTGTGTCAAAAGTGGGTGCCGACGGCCCAGCGAAGTGAAAGTCAGCTGTGTTTTCTAGTAATTTTTAACAACAGAAATCTCCACTTAGACACTGTCTCGGAAAATGAAGTTTATATGTATGAAAAGAGCGAGATGCCAGCTTTTTATTCATTACAAAATTATTTCACGCTGTTTGGTATTTTCATCGAAATAAAGGAAAATATGACGTAAGCTTGTTAAAAGTGGCTTCACTCTGGGACATTAATCAGCAATGATTTAGTACAGGAACAAAATTGTCAAATGTGACTTACTGCATTTTATTCCTTGTGTTCTGAGGTTTTCATCGATAGTAAATATGTGTTGATAGTTTGAACGGACAGCGAGCCAGACAACACGGAAGCTGCCATAGAAAACACAAAATTCTGTTGGTTCCGGCCGCGCGAGGCCCGGTTCGTGTCTGGCACCGTATCGCTGGCTTTGCGGTCCGGTCAGGGTGTATATAAGTGGGCGCGCTGTGTGAGAATGGATCAGTGTTCCCTGATGTGAGCGACTGGCATGGAAGGCAAATAAAAGGAGAAAAACTCTGCTTCGTCCACTGCGTCTTCTTGACTGGCTGCTGTCCCTTGGTTCCTGCACTCCTCACCATCTGCCTGTCTTCACCTGCACACCCCTTACCCCTCCACACCATCACAACTGGCGCTGCGAGCAGGATTGAAGACAAGGGACCAAGGAGACACAGCCCAAGAAGAATTCAGCAGAATGGTACGGAGAAACCAGAAGACACGGGACAACGAAGGCAACCAGGCTGCAGGTATGGATGGGCAAGGAGGCCAGCCACCCCTAGCAGCACAGCCTTCAGGTCTACGCCCCCACAAGCTACGCAAGTTTACTGGGGAGGAAGGTGCAGAGGATTTCATCAGGGAAGCCACCTTGATGCTGAGGCTTCAACCTATGCCGGATCTCACAGCTGCTGGTTGGCTCCTGAGCGCCTTGGAGGGCAGAGCACGACAGCAAGTCCTGACGATGGAGGCAGAGGGAGATAGACTCGCCTGCGAAAATCTTTGCCATCCTGGAGCAGCACTGGGGTGAGCACAGGGACTCCACTGCCCTTGCTGGAGCATTCTACAAACGCCAACAAGGTCTGGCAGAGTCGGTGGCTGAATATGCCGCTGCACTGCGGGTCCTCTGGACAAAGACCAACGCAGCTACAGCCAACACCCTCTCACCGGCCATGCTGAGGGATTCCTTTGTCAACGGGCTGCATCCTCCATCCCTTAGGAGGGACCTGAAGCGGTTCCTGAGGGAGAAACCAACGACCACTTTTCTGGAAGCAACGCAGGAGGCCAGCGCTGGATGCGGGAAGACAACACACCCGAACCCATCGTGCAGCAAGTCGCTGCAGCTGCCAACGCTGATGCCTTCTACCGGCTAGAGACCCAGATTGCCGCCCTCACCAGTGAGACGGCATCTCTGAAGCAACAGCTCAGGGAGCAGCAACAGTCTGCTGTGGTCGCAGCCCTCCAGACCGGAGATGGAAACCCGCCACACCAAACCAGTCATCGCCAGCCAGAAGGCAGAAGGGGCCCAACATGGCTGGTGGTGCCAACGCCCGGGCCACAGAGAGGCAGACTGCCGGGCCAAGCAGCAGTACAACCGCCGGAACAGATCCCGGCCCACGGTCAACCGCCAGCAACAGCACCATGAGCAGCAGTGGCAGGGAAACTTCTAACCCCCGTTGCCACCAATATGCAGGCAGCGGGGGGCAGGAACAGCACCAGGCTTGCAGGGAATTGCCCGACAGCTGACATCACTGTCAATGGAATGCCAGTCTCCGCCCTCCTTGACACTGGCAGTGAAGTCACCACCATAACGGAGACCTGGGCAAGCCAACACTTGAGGAACCTGAGGCGAGAAGACTGTCATGTCAAACTGCGTGCAGTAAACGGGCTGAGGTACCCTACTCTGGCCTCTACCTCGTCGACATGGTGGTCTTCGGCACCCGCTGCCTCAGTGTCCCTGCTCTGGTCGTCAAGGAACCCACAGACCCGTTTATGCAAGACCGCAAAAGGCGACTGCCGGTTCTGCTGGGTATGAACGTCCTCAGCCAATGCCTAAGCAAGTCCCCATCAGCACTCCCCCTCCCCTGCAAGCCATCGCCCAAGAGATCAGGAAACGGCAGCAGGACAAAGTAGCCCGTGCCACGACCCGCCAACGGATCCCAGCCTACTCCATAGCCACTGTCAAAGTGTCGAGTAGCCAAAGCCCTTCGTCGCACCTCCTGGCCTCGCCCCTGTCCAGACCTCTCCCCCATGGCCTGATGCTGATCCCTACATTGGTCAGCATGAAGTCATGTGAACGCTATGTCAGGGTAGCCAACCTCTCGCCGGAAGACATATTTCTGCCAGACGAACTCCTATTGCTGTCCTGGAAGCCATTGAAGCAGTGGAAGAGAACCACGGGCCACAGGTTACCATTGGCATCAACGAGCTGATCATCTCGGAAGAAACTGTAAATCCTGTCCCTCCACAGCCAAAGTCCCCTGTCCAGAGTTCGATGGCACCACCAGTCAACAACGTCAGCTGCAGGAACTCCTGTCAAGAAGGTCACAAGCCTTCATGACAGATGATGAAGATCTTGGCTACACTGATGCGGTTCTCCATCGCCTGAAGACCAGGGAAGAGTACCAGTTGCCCAGCCATACCGCCGAATCCCTCCTCACCAACTCCAAGAGGTGCAAGAGCACATCAAGGGTTCCTGTCAAAGGAATCATCACCAAGAGCCACAGCCCTATGCAGCACCGGTGGTCATTGTGAAGAAAAAAGACGGCAGCATCCGCCTCTGCGTTGATTACAGACGTCTCAACGCCAAGACTGTAGGAGATGCCTTCCCGCTGCCGAGGATCCAGGAATCTTTCGATGCCTTGGTCGGCTCCCAGTACTTCTCCACCCTTGACCTGGCCTAGGCTTTCACCAGATCGCTATGCATCCTGATGACCAGCACAAGACGGCTTTCACCACCCCATTTGGCCTCTTTGAATACACTAGGATGCCCATGGGTCTCTCCACCGCACCTGCTACGTTCCAGAGACTGATGCAGACCACCATGTCGGACTTCATGTTCCAGTTCCTGCTGGTCTACCTGGACGATCTGCTGGTGTATTCGAAGACCTTCGAGGAACACCTGGAGAGTCTTGACCGCCTTCTGCAGAGGATAATCGACACTGGCCTGAAGTTAAGAGCAGACAAGTGCCAGTTCCTACGTCGCCAAGTCAATACCTGGGACATACAATATCCGCTGAGGGCGTCAGCTGCGAAGCCGGCAAGGTAGAAGCTGTTCAAGAATGGCCCGTCCCGAGGACCACGACAGATCTGAGAAGTTTCCTGGGGTTTGCTAGCTACTACCGGCGGTTCATTCGAAACTTCGCCAGAATCGCCGGACCTCTCCATGACCTGGTGGCAAAGGCTGGCAGCAAAACAAACGAAGAAGACGGTAGACATATCTATGGATGTGGGACCAACACCACCAAGTGGCCTTTGACAATCTGAAAACGGCACTGACAACTGCACCGGTCCTGGGGTTTGCCGATTTCAAGTCCCCATTCGTCCTGGAAACAGACGCAAGCCACGATGGCCTCGGTGCCATCCTCTCCCCAAAAGCAAAATGGACAACGTAGGGTCCTGGCCTATGCAAGTCGCCGACTTCGCCCACGGAGAAGAACGAAGCCAACTACTCCAGTATGAAGCTGGAATTCCTGGCGATGAAGTGGGCCATCTCTGAGAAGTTCAGAGACTATCTCCTGGGCGCGAAATTCACCGTCCTCACTGACAACAACCCCTCGTCCACTTCCGCCATGCTGCACTTGGGGCACTAGAGCAGAGATGGGCTTCACAACTGGCCCAATTCAACTTTGATGTACAATACCGCCCAGGAAGAACCAACCTGCAGATGCCCTTTCCAGGCTCCCAGGCCCTCCTGTACCAGCTCCTACAGCCCTACCTCCCCAGCTTGCTATGGCACAGGAAGCCCATTGTCAGAAACAGTCCTTAGTTGACCCTGATCCCATCATCTCAGAAGGAACCCAGTCCAAGATGCAGCCTGACCCTACCTACCCCTTAAAGTCCCTACCAGAACTTCTGCAGCTCCAGAAACAAGACTCCATCATCGGCCCAGTCCTGGACCACTGGCCAGCAAAGCCCCCTGCAGGCAGGAACCGAAAATTGAAGGCACTTTGCGACCAACACCCTCGCCTTTGCTGAGAGATGGTGTCTTACACCGTCGCATCCAGCACCATCAGCAAGGACCCGTGGAGCAGTTGGTGTTGCCAAGCGTCATGAGACCCGACGTTTTAGCATCGCTTCATAACCAGATGGGCCACCAAGGTTTAGAACGTACGCTTGGTCTCCTACAATCCAGGGTCTACTGGCCAGGCATGCACCAGGACACGAAGGCGTACATCGACTCCTGCCACCGGTGCACCATGGGGCGTCGGCCGACCGTCAACACCACGTCGGTCATCTGCTGGCATCCCGACCACTGGAAGTCCTGGCCATCGACTTCACCAAGCTAGACCCAGCAAGTGATGGCAGAGAGAACGTCCTTGTCATGACGGACGTTTTCACGAAATTCACCCAGGCAGTACCAACAAGAAACCAGGAGGCTATGACCGTCGCCAAAGTCCTGGTGCACGACTGGTTCCAGCGTTACGGGGTCCCAGAGAGAATACACAGCGACCAGGGCCGAGACTTCGAGTCGCGCCTGATCCGGGAGCTGTGCTCGATCTATGGCGTGAAGAAGTCACACACCACGCCATACCATCCACAAGGAAATGGGCAATGTGAGCGCTTCAACCGCTCCATGCACGGCCTTCTGCGCACTCTACCCCCAGAGGAGAAGACCAGATGGCCTGTACACTTGCCAGAACTTGTGCAGGCGTATAACAACACCCCTCACGCCTCCACAGGTTTTGCCCACACTTCCTGCTCTTTGGCCAGCAACCAAGGCTCCCTGTCGATGACCTTCTGGGGTGCCCTACCACAGCTGCTGCTGGTGCAGTTGACTGGGTCCCCCAGCACCGTCTCCGCCTCCAGGAGGCCCACCTGAAGGCGTACAACCAGTTAAAAGAAAGTGCAGCAAAAAGGGACAGCTTCACGGACAAAAGGGCTGCTGACCATGCCCTGAACATAGGCGACTATGTCTACACCCGGAACCGCATCATCGGTCGCAAAAAGATCCAGGACCTATGGAAACCTGATCTTTAACCAGGTGACGTCCCGACCATATGATGGTCTACACGCCTACACAGTCCAGCCCTGGCTGGTGGTCCAGAACAAACCATCAACCGAAAAGATCTGCTGCCTGCAAGTGCCCCTCTGGACCTGCGACAAGACGACCAGGCGGAGGTGACGCCATCTCCACCCACCTCCGATTCCGAGTCGGACAGCGAGGATGAGCCAGTCCTCTACAATGCTGTATTGCCCAGACAGACAGCACCCCAACCGGCTCCAAGGACGGTTGGTCACCCTGCACCCCCTCCTGTTCCACCTGCGGCATGTGCTGTTGACCGACCCATGCCAGCCCCACGGCGGTCTTCGCGTCTTGCAGAAAAGCCTGCAAAAAGGTATACCCTCAGTGCCCGCCTGGACAATTCTTAATGGGTGACTTTCTTAATGGGTAACTGACTTGGTCAGGCATTCTAGAGGACAGTTATAGATTGTATATACCCCTGCTTGATAGCTGAACACCTTTTTAGGAAGAGGTGTTGCGGACCGTTTGCCAGACAGTTCATTTGTTCATTATGTTTTTTCACAAGCTAGTCTATGTTAGTTGTTTTCAGCCACCAGTATGTTGTTGTTTTCATGTTTGATAATGATGGGAACCCTCTTTTAGCCACCAGAAGTCATAAAAGAGGATTTAAGTTGAGTGACTTTTGCTGGGGATTCTGCCTCAAAGTGCTAAAACCTGTCCGAATTCATAACCTGGGGACTTAACTCAAAAGGGTTTTGATAACAAATCCTTTTTTTCCCTTTTATCATGTTATGTCTGACTTCATGGATTTTGTTCAAATAGCAAGTCCATTATTGTCACGTTGGCACCCAGTGTTTTGAGTTTTGATAAATCCTTTTTTTTCTTCACTTTTATCGTGCTATGTCTGACTTTATGGATTTTGTTCAAATAGCAAGTCCATTGTTGTCACGTTGGCACCCGTGTTTTGAGTTTTGATAAATCCTCCCAGGTATATTCTGTACCTGACCTTCTTGGAATGTTTAAAATAACAAGTCCTTGCAAAGTCATTTTTAGTACCTGACATCTTGGAATTTTGTTTAAATAACTAGTCCACTACTGTCACTTGGTACCTGATTTGGATCTTCATGAATTTCTCTTCCCAGTCATTTCTGGCATCTGACTTTTTGAATTTTGTTTAAGTAACAAATTCTTTCAAGTCATTTTGGTATCCGACATTTTGGAATTTTATTCAAATGATAAGTCCATTATTGTCACTTGGTACCTAACCAGTGCTTTGGGTTTTAACACATTTTGCCTAATGATTTCTTCTGACCTCCTGGAATTTTGTTTTAAGTATCAAGTCCAGTTTAGTCACTTATGTACCCAAAGTCCGGGTTTTTGTTCATGAAAGGAATCCCTTGTAGTCATTTTGTATTTGACTTTTTGGAATTTTTGTTAAAATACATGTCCATTCTAGTCAGTGTGAATCTGCCGACTTTCAGGCACCTTGTTTAAAAGAACAAGCCCTTGTTGGTAGTCAGAGTAATGTGGATGCAAAGAATGAGAGGGAGAACAAGATGTTTTGACGTTTTGATGTTTTGATGCATTGATGTAAGTGGTTTGATTTGGGGGTAGCCATGCCCCTAAAGACTTGATAGCTGATGCTTCATTTTTTTTTTCATTGATTGATTTTTGCACTCCTACTCGATAACTCTTGTTATTTTCATGTCATTTTGTGCCAGCGAGGACGCTGGTTGTAACAGAGTAGGGGGGGATGTAGCCGGGTGCTAACAGGGTATATACTTCAATCGGTTACCTTTCGTGGATGAAAATGTTTTGTTCGAGAGTTATCTTCCCCTTACCTCCCTTGGTCGAATCTCCTTTTTTTTATTGTGTAAATTCTTTAAATCATGAATACCTCAGAACCTACATAGTTGTATGTACGTCGCTGAAGTCACAAAAATTAATGTATTTGATTCATTACAACCGTACTGGGTTGAGAAGCCCATATTTTCTCTAAACTGGTATTTCGCACGAGCAATCTTGGCGCCATTTTCGATGTAGCCGGGTGCTAACAGGGTATATACTTCAATCGGTTACCTTTCGTGGATGAAAATGTTTTGTTCGAGAGTTATCTTCCCCTTACCTCCCTTGGTCGAATCTCCCTTTTTTTTTATTGTGTAAATTCTTTAAATCATGAATACCTCAGAACCTACATAGTTGTATGTACGTCGCTGAAGTCACAAAAATAATGTATTTGATTCATTACAACCGTACTGGGTTGAGAAGCCCATATTTTCTCTAAACTGGTATTTCGCACGAGCAATCTTGGCGCCATTTTCAATTGTCTGTCGAATGAATATTGAATAATTCTTGATTTTACAAAAAGTAAGAGGAAAACCGAAGAATCTGAAGATGCATGTTAAAAGTAAAGTCCATAAGCTTTCATTTCGTATATCGCATGCCTATGATCTTTTCTGTACAAGCTTGCGACTTACGAAATGACTGACAGCGCCGATCCCTTTAGCGAGTCGCCTTCTTTGTTTACTGTCGGAGTTTTGATCCAAATTATCATTTTACGAAATTCGGACTTCTCGATGAAATCTTGCTTATGACTCCATTTCTGTTAAGAATACAACTGAAAATGTGTAGAATTTATTATTTAACAGACCGTTCAACAGAGTATTTTTCAGTTGAAAATTGTGTCAAAAGTGGGTGCCGACGGCCCCAGCGAAGTGAAAAGTCAGCTGTGTTTTCTAGTAATTTTTAACAACAGAAATCTCCACTTAGACACTGTCTCGGAAAATGAAGTTTATATGTATGAAAAGAGCGAGATGCCAGCTTTTTATTCATTACAAAATTATTTCACGCTGTTTGGTATTTTTCATCGAAATAAAGGAAAATATGACGTAAGCTTGTTAAAGTGGCTTCACTCTGGGACATTAATCAGCAATGATTTAGTACAGGAACAAAATTGTCAAATGTGACTTACTGCATTTTATTCCTTGTGTTCTGAGGTTTTCATCGATAGTAAATATGTGTTGATAGTTTGAACGGACAGCGAGCCAGACAACACGGAAGCTGCCATAGAAAACACAAAATTCTGTTGGTTCCGGCCCGCGCGAGGCCCGGTTCGTGTCTGGCACCGTATCGCTGGCTTTGCGGTCCGGTCAGGGTGTATATAAGTGGGCGCGCTGTGTGAGAATGGATCAGTGTTCCTGATGTGAGCGATGGCATGGAAGGCAAATAAAAGGAGAAAACTCTGCTTCGTCACTGCGTCTTCTTGACTGGCTGCTGTCCCTTGGTTCCTGCACTCCTCACCATCTGCCTGTCTTCACCTGCACACCCCTTACCCTCCACACCATCACACATGCATTGCACGTCATCAGAAAAGTACATGTGTTTCACTTTAAATAACATGTCTTTTTATGACTCTATGCAGCACATGATGGGCTCATTAGAGGCACTGGCTATGTCCTTAAAGTCCTGCCCCAATAACGGAAGAATTATTTTGACTCAACTCTTGTTAGAAAGGGCGTTTACCCTTATGAGTACATGAACAGTTGGGAAAGGTTTGATGAGATACACTTCCGCTAAGGCGCGTTCTTTTCTAGTCTTAGAGGAAAGGACATCAGCGATTCTGATTACAACATGCTCAAGATGCGTGGCAGAAGTTAGAGTGTAAAACGATGGGAGAGCTATCATGACTCCTACTTGATGGCCGATGTATGTTTGTTGGCGGACGTCTTGAAAATTATAGAAAGACCTGCATGAAACATTATAGCCTGGATCCGCGCATTATATTTCTGCGCCCGGATGAGCTGGGACGCTTTCTTAAGTTTACTGGAGTAAAGATTGATTTATTGTCAGATTTACCAATGATTCAGATGATTGAAAACGGATTGCGTGGAGGAATTAGTATGGCGTCGCATCATTACTGTAAAGCAAACAACAAATACCTAGATGACTATGATCCGAGTAAAAGGTCTAACTATCTCATGTATTTAGATGCAAACAATCTGTATGGATGGGCTATGGCGCAATCGCTTCCATTACGCAACTTTAAAATGTACACAGGTACGAATAATATTCAAAAGGCATTAAAGTGGTTGAACAGTTTAACGCCTGATCAGCAGCGCGGCTTCATTCTAGAAGTTGACTTAGAATATCCTCATGAACTCCATGACCTGCATAATGACTATCCATTAGCAGCAGAAAGTCTAAAGATGGATCCAAGAGAGCCGCCTAAACTTGTGCCTAATCTTCGAAGCAAAAAAAATTATGTCTGTCATTACAGACTTCTACAATTTTATTTAAGACATGGTTTGAAGTTGACAGCAGTTCATCGCATAATTGCTTTTGATCAAGAACAGTTCATGAAACCATACATCATGAAGAACACTGATCTCAGAACTAAGTCCACAGATGCTTCAGAAAAAGACTTTTTCAAGCTGATGAACAACAGCTGTTTTGGAAAGACTATGGAGAACCCGCACAAGCGTAAAGATGTCAGATTAGTCACCAAAGAGAACGAAGCAATTAAGCTGACTTCAAAACCCAATTATCAGGACTTCAGAAGATTTCATGATCAGCTTTTTGGCATAATGATGAAAAAAAGAAAGTCAAATTGGACAAACCTGTATTTATTGGGTTTACTGTTTTAGAATTATCAAAGCTTTTGATGTTAGAGTTTCTTTATGACTACTTTAAGCCCTCGTATCCTGAGTCCAGAGTACTTTACACAGATACAGATAGTTTTGTTATAGATATTCCTACTGAAGATATTTATAAAGACATGGAAATCGAAGTAGCTAAAGGACATGCGGGATGGTATGATACATCAGATTACCCTAAAGATTCACCTTTACATTCAATTACTAACAAGAAGGTTTTAGGAAAATGAAGGATGAATTATCTGGAAAGGTGATCAAGGAGTTTGTGGGGCTAAGGTCAAAAATGTACAGTATTTCGAGCCAGGAGAAAATCATTAAGAAAGCAAAGGGAATATCTCGCAGTGTTGTGCAGTCAAACATATCACATGACAACTACAAAGAAGCATTGTTGGCAATAAGACTTTCCATCATGACAACGTAAAACTGCGATCTAATCTACATGAGATCACACACAGTTGTAACAAAGAAGTCATTAGAACAAACACAAACGGG
>JAFLJL010003961.1:0-17954 GCA_018398815.1 Conus ventricosus | reverse complement strand
TTCTTTAGGAATATCCAAAAAGTACTTGGCCGATCTTTCTGAAAATTTGTAGGTATGTTCATTATGGGTCACGGATGAGCCCGATGGTTTATTTTAACCATTACAGCCGTTACTAATGGCTGTAACAGTCTGTGACGCCTTTTCTTCTTTATGGAATATCTCAGAAAGTACTTGGCCTATCTTTGTGAAAATTAGCAGGTATGTTCATTATGGGTCACGGATGATGCCCGATGTTTTAGTTTAACCGTTTCATCCGTTACTAACGGCTGTAATGGCCCGTAACGCCTTTTCTTCTCCATGGAACATCTCAGAAAGTACTTGGCCGATCCTGTGAAAATTAGCAGGTATGTTCAGAATGGGTCACGGATGATGCCCGATGTTTTAGTTTACCCCATTATAGCCGTTACTAACGGCTGTAACAGCCTGTAACGGGATTTTTTTTTACAGAATATCTGAAAAAGTACTTGGCCGATCTTTCTGAAAATTTGTAGGTATGTTCACTATGGGTCATGGATGATGCCCGGTGTTTTAGTTTACCGTTACAACCGTTACTAACGGCCCATAATGGTTTTCTTTTTTTGTGGAAAATCTCAGAAAGTTCTTGGCCGATCTTTCTGAAAATTTGTAAGTATGTTCATTTTAGGTCACAGACGATGGCCGATGTGTACCAGAATAGCCATTATTAACGATTACACCAGCCCAAGACGGTTTTTCCTCTTTATGGAATATTTCACGCGTATTCAGGACAAACTGGGAGTACGTTTATATGCTTTGCATCTTGTTTCATGCTGCTTTTCTCTAGTGCCTTTGACAACATTTTCACTTGTACCTTTTTTCAATATTTATCAGCAGTTCAATACTTGATGCACATGTAAATGCCTTGATGAGAAATCTTTTTCTTGGGGTGGAATATATATTTTATACATTTGAAGATTGGCAGTCAAGAAATGGCAGTCAAGAAATTACTTGAAGATGATTTAGATAACATAAGAATACCTAAGGTGTTATGCAATATCTTTGAAAAGTCATGAAGATACCTTATTTTAGATGTAGATGTACCAAATCAATGCATCACACAGTATGTACCATGTACCAGTCCTCATGGGTGCATTGATGAGCACCAGGGATTAGCATGTCAGTGTGTGGATAGATAATCCCATTTTTAAGTTTAATTCAGTGTTAACTTTTCAGCAATGATTGATTGTGCTTGAGAGGTGAGAAGAAGAGGGTTGAGTTGATAAGCGATACTGGAATCACAAAATGGCACAGTACTGTGCATCTAGTTTCAAATGGTGAAAAAAAACCTCCAAAAACAAAGGACAGTGATGAATTAGAAATGATTGCCTAGTAAATGTGTTTGCTGTTTTTGCATGTTTTCAACATCCACATTTTTGTGGATGTCTGGTTGTTCAAGATTGCATCTGTACCTTTCACATCTTTTGCTTTGTGAAAGCAAAACTTTGAATCAGGAGAGACACTGAAGTACACTTATCCAACAATCATCCACTTTGACTCGAGCAGTGAGTTAAAATTTAAATGCATCCTTCCAACAATTAGCCTATTCAACTCTATAGAGTGCAATTTTCTAACAATCAGCCTCATAATCATTAAGCATGTTGTTTTGGTATAATGTGCACTGAACTACCAAATTCATTTTCTACAGTGGTAGGTCAGCTCATGAAATTTGCGTTTTTTTCTAAGAAAAAAAGCCTTTCAAAATTGTCCTGCTGTCTGAACAGACTATCTTTTGGATGGAAATATTGAAATCGATATAGTTCAACAGGCTTGTGTCTGTTTATGGTTGATGTATGTAACTAACCATTGTTCTCATTCAACTGAATATTGAATTATGGAAAAAGCTGTCCGATAATCAACGCTGACGACTGACATCTTGATTACCAAGTCATTGTCAGTTAACTTTGAATCCAGTTCCAAGTTTTTCATAATAGTCATCTTTGATTTAGTGGAGTTGCTTGATCATCCATGTCACGTTTGATGTACTGTCATCAGTCATTGTCATTTAGTTTCGTCAGTGACACTTGATAAAACATAAACAAATTCAAAGTCTGTTTGAAGCATGTTACAAATAGCTTATATAATGGTTAGAGCTGGTGGCTTAAATTCGCATCTTAATGCTCAGTCCTTCCCAGATAACCCTGTGAAATTCAAACAAGTCAACATGCAAGGGGGGAGTGATAGTTACTTAAGCAACAGTTTGTACCACTTTTTCATGTTAAGCAGGATGACAGAAAATTGGACTGGTTTACTGCTTGCATGAAACTGAAAATGAATAATATTTCTTGTGGTAGGTTCTGGAATGACACTCATTAGATGGTATGAAATACAGTGAGTGAGTGTTTTTCTCCTCCAGACTCGGTTTGAGTTTCCAGCTGATGTGGATGATGTATCTCCTGAAGCCAAAGACCTTGTGCGGAGTTTGATCTGCAGCGCAGAGAAGAGGTTAGGAAGAATGGTCTGGACGATTTCAAGAATCACCCCTGGTTTGTGGCATTGACTGGACAACATCAGAGAAAGTAAGTACATTTGCTTCTCCAAAGCAGATGACATTTACAAGAAAAATCAAACTAAAAGATGGTTGTAAACTTGTGACAAATGTTAGCAACCAGATTAAGACTTAACTTATTGTAAACATGTTCGTAAGCTGTTAAGAATATGATACCATATTTGGTTCTCGTAATGAAATTACATAACGTGTTGGTTTAGACTGGATATATTCTGATCATTTTCAACATAAGCTAGTGGTAGCAGTGAATTTTGTTGACAAGTTGTTTTTCTTTTCTTGTATAGTTCAAAGATCTTGAGTTTATGCATATCAGTATGTGTGGAATAAACACAATAGACCCATGGATCTGGATGTAAAGAGTGACTCAGATGCATGTGCACATAGTTGCGTGTATTCAAAACAAGTTAATTGCCTTCTTCAGTACACAAGCTCCTGTCATAATGTCAATAACATACTCAACAGATTGTGGCAAAAATAGTCCTGAAGTAGAAACAAAATGTAAGATCAGCCAAGACTGTAATGATCTGTGGAACGCACACTAAGGAAAAAAAAATGTACGCCATTAAAGAATTGGAGACATCTAGAACTATGTCATGGCAGTCAAAGTTTACGCTTAAGACAAAGTCGGTGAGACTTGGAGGGAGATCTGATCCAATCCATGAGTTCAGGCTGCATTTTTTGCAATGAGTGTTGATATTTTTAAAGCAAACTAGTCAGATCTTCTGAGGTTTGATGGTGCTCTGCTGTTACAGTTAAACTGGTTCTGTGTCAATGTCCATAGCTTTGTGACATTTTGTTACAGTGAATGCCCCCTTCAAGCCTGAAGTCACAAGTGCTACAGACACATCCAATTTCGATGTGATGACTCTGAAATCGCTCACACTGTAAGTTTCCTGGAGATGTGTGTGTGTGTGTGTGTGGTGTTTGTGTATATGTGGTATAATGTGAACATATTGATTGCTGTGATTGGTCTTTTTTCCCAGACTGCTACCCAAGTTGTTCAGTGTGCAACAGGCTTAGACGGGAAAACTTGAACTACATAGTTAAGTTTCATGGGCTTAATGGATGCTTATCTGACAGTTTACTTGAATTTTCTAATCAACATGGCAGGTGTCTGTATCACTTGGGCTGGTCCTGATTGATGTTTGGATATATCTTGGCGGGAATTGTACACCACAGCTCTTAAGATGTATTTTCAGAGCAGAATGGAACTTCTGATATCATCTTCACATCACTAATTATCATTAGAAAAAAAAAAAAAGAAGTTTCCAATTCTGAAGCTGTTAGTGCCTGGCTATCGTGGTGAGCTCAGTTTTGATATTTCCTACACCCATGCATGTCCTTGTCTTTGGGGTTAGCAAGACCTTTGGGACTGTTGTAGGACAGGCATGGTGGTTGCCACTGGAAAGACATGCTGTTTTATGCTTGCTCTGTGATAGAGCAATTATTATCTGTTAGGGATGCAGTAAGAAGTTTTTTGCCTATGTTAGGCTGAAATAGATACCACTGAACATGGTCACAGGGATGCAAGTCCTCAGGATTAAACCAGAAATCCAGATCAGGAAAATTTTGAAAACTTTGTCTCTGGAATGATGGGATTGTGTTTGTTCAGTCTCTGGTTTGACAAGACTTTTTTTTTTGTAAGGTACTTTCCTGTGCTCAGACATTTTGGGAAAGAGATATTTTCTCTTTAGTTCATCTTGAATATATATTGTGATGCATATTAGAATACAGAGTAAATGTTTTGGAAAGAAAATTATTTGTGATATTAATCATTTTCTAGTTAATATTTTTGTTGTAAAATCTACTAAATACTGTCTTGATTATCAAAATTCCTCGGTCTAGACGATACAAAACCTTCTCAGATTAGTCAAATGATTTCCTGTCAATCCAGAAACAGGAAAGACAGTTCATGTCGGAAAAAGAAAAAAGAGACAACTGATGAATGGGCAAATAAGATTTCAGTAGGTTACAGCGAATCGATGAAAAGCATGTGAAAAATTACAGAATATGGATCTTGACGAATTTGGCAGAGGTGGACTGGTCAGTTTATAGATCAGGTGAGCTTGTTTTGTAATGAAATGGGATTGATCGTTTATGGACTGATAGAATGTGGATAACAGAGATTATTTTATCAGTGTTCTACACTTGTGTTTTTGTTTGTCACTCTGTACAGGATACAGTCCCGCCTTCGAATCATTCTGTTTTCAAAGGTCATCATTTACCTTTCATTGGGTTCACTTTTACCAAGAACTGGTAAGTACCCATTCCTGGAAGTGATGGTAGGAGATACGGTGGAATCTGTCTATAATAACTTCCAAAATTAATCAAGAATGAGTTTTTAAAAGGAGGAAGTTTATAGGTAGGTAACTATAAAGATTAAGTTGTTCCTGAAAGGCAAGTTTTGACTTGGAGGGTGTGTAGTGAAAACAGTCCTTGAGATAAAAGCTCTTCCTTTCTTGCTTTTGTTTCTGCTCATTTTTTTTTCCTGTTCATGCTGTGAGTGAGTATTTACGATGTAACTGCTATGAAATAAAAAATGATAATGAATGTGGATCGTCGTCTTTGCCCTTGAAGTTGTCTAATGAAAAGTTTCGGTCATTGACTTCATTAATGTAAGCTGACCATATGACATGACGGGGGGAAAAAAGGGCTTTCAGTGCAAAGTTTGAAGACTTCATTCTGTTGTTATAGCTTCAGTGCATGGTTAATTACATGGATATAAATGGTAAGTAATTATTTTTGATGGTGTGAGATGTTCCATGCAGTTTTTGACCCAAACGAAAGGTTGTACTTTCGCATACAGCGAGCATACATGGAAGTGGAATGTCCCTGCGTTTTGTTGTATACACACCTGTTTGTGTTATTGTTGATAATGAATTGGACTGTTAATGGAGCTAAACAGATTGGAATAGACAGACAAACTGAGAGAGAGAGAGAGAGAGAGCCTGTCCCCAACATTACCATCATTAGAAAAGAAAAAGAAACACCCGAAGGTGCTGGGGAGGACCCAGAGAAGCACTGTCTTCACCTGCCTTTAGAGCAGTCCTGTACCACCCTTGGAGGCCTGCGCTGTGTTGACGATGGGTACAGGCACGCGCAGGACACTCCATTAAGATATCAAGGGACATAATTGCTCCTGAACAGAGGTAAATCAGACTACAGGATGCAGCTCATAACAGCCTTAAAGTAGCATCCCCATGGGTGTACCAGCCCGTATTTCATGACTGCAGAGCCCACCGGTGAAAAACACCACCCTCCAGCTGCCGAGCACACCCCACAGACCCAACCACCCCTGCCCACGGACAGATGAAGACAGTGCCACTCCAGACACAGCCAAGCTTTCGCCAAACGGTCTTATGTGCCCTCAAGAGAGAATCCAAAGTTGTAGTCTTACCCACTGTCAACAGGACTTTCCCTGTGGTCAGTGGGTCTTTCCTCACCGTCACTGGACCTTTCTCCAGGGTCAGCCTAGTTAAGGCAAAGAAGAAAAAGAAACACCCGAAGGTGCTGGGGAGGACCCAGAGAAGCACTGTCTTCACCTGCCTTTAGAGCAGTCCTGTACCACCCTTGGAGGCCTGCGCTGTGTTGACGATGGGTACAGGCACGCGCAGGACACTCCATTAAAATATCAAGGGACATAACTGCTCCTGAACAGAGGTAAATCAGACTACAGGATGCAGCTCATAACAGCCTTAAAGTAGCATCCCCATGGGTGTACCAGCCCGTATTTCATGACTGCAGAGCCCACCGGCGAAAAAACACCACCCTCCAGCTGCCGAGCACACCCCACAGACGAGACCCAACCACCCCTGCCCACGGACAGATGAAGACGGTGCCACTCCAGACACAGCCAGGCTTTCGCCATACGGTCTTATGTGCCCTCAAGAGAGAATCCAAAGTTGTAGTCTTTCCCACTGTCAACAGGACTTTCCCTGTGGTCAGTGGGTCTTTCCTCACCGTCACTGGACCTTTCTCCAGGGTCAGCCTAGTTAAGGCAAAGAAGAAAAAGAAACACAGACAAACTGAGAGAGAGAGAGAGAGAGAGAGAGAGAGCTGTCCCCAACATTACCATCATTAACATATACAGGCTGGAGAACTCTCTGAGGATTTCTGAGAAAACCACCTAATTTTAGAGGTAGGAAAACAAACAGTTGAGAAAAAAGACTGCTGGAAAAAAAGAAAACACGAAATGATCAATCACCAAAAGTCTCATACCATATCCTTTATTTCCAACCCAGGTTACCATGATTCTACGTTCAAGGCAATGCTTAAGTGTGCATTAATCAGACCAGTTCAGTGGCTGGCAGATATATGGGTGAATGCTGTTTGTTCAGTCGTTCCTTTTTTTGGTTGCGGATCATGCATAGGCTTAGTCTTTTACAGGGAAATACTATGTCTTGCATGTCATGAATCATAAACCGAGGTGAGATGTTTGAGGAATGCACAGTTGTCAACTGTGGATGATTTGAGTTGACTGAAAAAAGGCTACAAATGTGAGCAATTTCAGTCAGCAGTTTTCAACTTGTTTTTCAAAAGTGAACAAGTCCGATTAGTCGGGAATGGGACACTGTTTGGCACACTGTTACTTTATCACTTTGTTTAAATGAACTATGCCAATTGTGGTTTTAACAGCACTTTTTGAACACATGCAGTATAAGAAGTATGTTGATGCTTCAGGAGCCCTGGTCTGCAATCAGAGCAGTTTGGATTTCTTGATCGGATTAATGTGTTACCCCCCCTCCCCCTCCTCTCCCCCCTTTTTTTAGATTAAACACTTATGGATTTTATTTTGATCATGTGGCAGCCTTGGTCAGTGAAATCATGTATCGCAGTGGTGGATTTGGTTATAAACAGCAAGAAATGAGATACATGAAGTGACAGTTATTGTTTTCCATAATAAAGGATATTGTTCTTTCATTACCAGTTCATACACATGATTATTGAAACATACCCATTTTTTTTCTTTAAAAAAGAAGTTAAGAAAAGGTAAGTATGCATGCGGTGTGTGTGTGTGTGTGTTTGTGTATGTATGTGTATGTGTAGATAGGTAAATGGGTGGGTGTGCATATGTGCAGACCTGTTTACCTTTACAATTTTGCTGTAATTTTTACAGAAAAAAATGGAAATGACAGGAATTACCAAAAAAAAAATAAAAAAAATTACGGGGGGGGGGGGGGGGGGGGGGGGGGGGGGGGGGGGGAGAAGTTGTTAAATGCGAAGTTTCGTCTGCTACCATTTTGGTCAAAAGCAGTAAGAAGACATTTCCCAGCATGCCTTGCGTCTTTCATATTGTCAAAGATGGCAACGAAGCTGTCATATGCACCAATCGCCGGCTCTTCCAAATCTTCAAAAGTTGCTAAAGTATTGCGATAATGAAAATTACGGGTTAAAAAAAAAAATTACGGGTTTTTGTCTGAGAAATTACAGGTACACGAATTTGGGGTAAACAGGTCTGGTATGTGCGCATGTGTGTGTGTGTGTATGTGTGTGCATAACCATGTGTTTGTGCGGTTAGGTATTTTCTCTTGGTTTCTTTGCCTCCTATGTAGTAATTTGCCTATCATGAGAGACCACAAAAGGGACTTCAAAACTGCTCAGATTCCATTTCTACCAGGATGTCAGCTGCTCTGGACTCCCCACCAGAATGTTGCCCCTTGACCCCACCGGGCCTAGGTAGTCCATGGACTTTGGCCTTTTTAAGAGATTTTTAAAGTTAGCTGTTCTCCAGCCTGCATATAGATAAATGGATCTGTCACACACGTATACTTTATTGGTGATGTATAGCACTAAGATACACAAACACAGTTGTGCGTACACACACGCATGCACGCACGCACGCATGCACGTATGCACACATGCACGCACACACTCTCTCTCTCTCTCTTTCTCTTTCTCTCTCTCCCCCTCACACACACACACACACACACACACATGCACTACCTTCCAAACACCCTCTCACTCTTTTCTCTCCTCTTTCTAACTACCGCTGCTGTTTAAATTGTTTTGTTTCATTTTGTGTCTTGGTGTTTCTTTCCATGGTGTTCCACAGCAAATGTCAGATGCAGAGAGTCTTCAAGAGCCCCTGGAGTTTCATGGTGACAAGATAGATCTCATGTCTGTTGATGTTCTGGAGCGCAAGGTCAAGTCGCTTGAAAAGGAAAACCGCGATCTTTCCAAACGCTTTACAGGTTAGATGGTTATTGGTTTGATTAACTGGATTTAAACACTTTTATTCCCAAAGTTTAGCTCTTGTATATACACTAAAGAATTAGCATTATTGATTTATATTCATGATAAGCAAAAAACCTTGTTAATCATGTTGTTAATCATCAAAGTGAATGTGGTTCACTGTTTTTGTGTTCTGTATTTCATAATAATTCTTTTTTTTCAATTTGCTGCTTTAGTATTCTGCATTTCATTATAGTTTTTTTTTTCAATTGTTATTTGTGGTCACTACCTGTCTACAACCTAGGTTTTTTTTCCACATGTATTTTAAGGTGAGAATGTGCAGGGTAGGGATTTTAATACAGAACTACCAAGTGCTTACCTTTTGGCATAGCATGCTATTATTTAACAGACCATGTTATGCTACTACACTTTGGCATAGCATGACAGAGTACAAAAGTTACAACAACAAAACACACACACACACACACAAAACAAAAAGAACAGAAAATGGAACCAACTAACCAAACCAAAATGGTTTCATGGACTTTGCAGTGGCTCAAACAGATAACGTTGATTGTTAGACTGTAGACTTATTTCACTAAAAGTGGCCAAGTTCAGTTAGAAGAGAAAGTGAAAATAGAAAGATGCATATATGCATAGACTATGTAGGAGCGTACTTTTACATTCAAATGCCTGTTGTTATTTTGCTGTAAATCAAGCAACGCACAAAGATGACTTAAAAAAAAAATTCTTTATTGCAAATTAACCATTGTGTAGTAATTTTAAATTAATAATGTCGTCAGGTGATTTGTGTTTTTCCCAGACATCCAAGAAGCTTTGCGCCAGTTGCAGACATCTCACAACGGGATAGATCTAGCTGCTGCCGCCTCTGCATCCAATGATGAAACAGAGCTCAGACAGCTCAGGGAAGAAATGTCTGTTCTGCATCGTGTTGTTGCAGGTTCGTTTTGTGTGTGTGTGAGTGTGAGAGAGAGAGAGAAGGGGGGGTGGGGGGGGGGGGGGGGGGGTGGTGGTGAATGGAATGGGAGAATGCGAGAGGTAACAGAGTGCAGATATGTATGTGCTGTAGCACAGAGAGTGGTTTTCAAGATTTGTTTTGCAAGAATAGTTTCATTGTTTACTGCACGAGTTGTAAGAACTATGACTGTAAACTTCAGGGGGAGGCTTTGCTAAATGCTTGGTATAATAATACAAACAGAATTTGTTTTGTGTTCATCAGTGTGTGTTTATGTACAGAGTCACAGTCTGAGATCAGTGCCTTGGAACTGGAGCTGAAAAAGATCGGGGACCAGAAACAGGACTTGGAAAAGAAAGTGCGCATGGGGGAGGAGGACAAAATTCATTTGAAAAGGTCTGTCTGTTCTCTGTGTGTGTGCTTCTCAGTGTGTGTGTGTGCGTATGTGAGAGAGAGAGAGAGATTTTTTGGGTTGAAATTTGCATGTTGGTTAGAGAAAAAAAGAATTAAACTTGATTGGTTCAGTCTGTTTAAAGCGATACCTGTAAGTATATGCTGCACAATTTTGCATTAGAATAGCTACGTTAGACCAGAGTGTCAGTGCACTTTTGTTCCTTTTTTTTTTTTTTTAGAGATTTAAGTGATTTTATTTTTCTGCTGTCAGCTGACTTGCCCGTTGACTTAGCATCCATATGCCACATTAATGATAATCAGATAACATTTGCCTTGTGATCACATGTTTCTGCAGATGTGAAATCATAATGAGGCTTTTGCAGTGCAGATATTTTGCAAGCTGCCAAATATAGAAATGTCTGTGAAGTGGTGTATGGTGTCAGTTATATGCATTATCATGCGTTGTATTTGATTTTTATTACAGGATGCAGTTGGTTTGTTTTGAGAGAAATGCATGAAAACAAAAGTTGCAAATGAAAGTTCGTGACACAAGAAGTATTCTTGATTGACATGTTATTTGTTTTTGAATAGTTTTTCCTGAAGGTTATTGTTATCATTTCAATATTATGGTAATAATCTTTATGCCCTTCTTTATAAAGAGTTTTGGTTTCTGAGGCAGAATTTTTTTTAATTGCCCTAGGAGTTGCAGGACTGGAAGGAAAAGTACAAAAACCAAGCTAGGGAACTGAAAGAAACGCTCAACAAACTGAAAGTCACCACTGAACAGTACAATGAAGCAAATGACTCGTAAGTACTACCATCGTATGGGCAGTCTATGTATATCTTGAAAAGGCAGTTTAATGTTAGCGACAGAAATGTGTGCTGAGAGGAGGTTTTTAAAAAAAAATTGTATAAAACCTGCCAAGATTATGGTTTTTGCTTTCTTCTGAAGTAGATTGGCTTGTAAGCAAGATTAACATAAACCACTTAGCTGGAAATGGAATATGGCGTATAGATAAATTGAGTAATTTTTGGTGCTGATCCAAGGTGCAAGTCCCGATAAAACAGCTGATTCAGGATCTGTCAGCAAGATTGTTACAAGTGTTCTACTGAACATGAATGCAGCAATATTGTTACAAATTTTCAAGTGAACAAGAACGCAGCAGTATTGTTACAAATTTTCAACTTAACGTGAATGCAGCAGTATTGTTACAAATTTTCAGCTGAACATGAATGCATCAAAATCTTTTTTTTTTCTTTACTGAACATGAACACTGTGAAGTTTCTGTCAAAAAAGCCTCTCTATGAAGAAGTATGTTGTCATGGATTGTGTAACTTTTATGATGATATAAATGTTAACAGTTAGAGGTTTTGATATATAGTTTTGAAAACAACAACTTGGGAATAGACTTTTCTGTCTGTACCTAGAATTTGCACATGGTAAAAGAAAAAAAAAGTTTTCACTCATGATCTGACTTACTCACAGAAGTTCAGAAGAAAAGCGAAATAAAAACAAAGCTTAGGCAGAGGTCTGAGTTCTCCCAAGTGCCCTACTAGATTACAGGGCTTAAAACGTTCCGCGTCTGGGTGGAATTCCGCGATTTCGGTTTGTCCAACAAAAAAAAAAAAAAAACCGACAGGAGCAAGGTATCCGTGATCGGCTTGCAAGCGTTCATAGCAACTGCGCGCAAGTTATGGCCCCTGATTATTCTTGGAAAAAGTTTCCGGTCGGACTTCCGGAAAAAACAAAATGGCGGAGCGCACAGTCATTGTTCATGTGGGTCGATCTTTTGACAAATCTGCAATTAAAAACAAGTGGAAATGGGAGTGGACGCTTCAGAAAGTTGACGAAGAAGTCATTGGAGACTTTCTTCGCAAAGTTATTGCACCAGGTTGAGCTTGGTGCAAACTGTGCTTAAGGGAAGTGTTACGGTGGTCGCGGGAAGAAAGCTCTTGATCACATTCGTTCAGCGAAGCACGTGTCAAACGTCGACGCGCTGAGTGGAACTACAAGAAAGGTCACTGAAGACACTTTAGCAGCAGTAAAACGTGCCAGGATAGAACATTGCAATCCTGTGGGGAAAAAAGAGGGTGATATAGAAAATGTGGAGAGTGCAAGCCAGGCGGGAGGCAGCAAGGAAAAACATAGGGTTCAAACTAATCAAAGTCAAGTTGTCAGCAAGAAGGTGGATGAGAATGAAATAAAAATTGTAGAGTGTGAAAGCCAGACAGGAGAAAGCAAGGAAACAGCAGACAAAGATAGGGTTGAAATTCAAAAAGCAAGAAGGTGGATGGCAAAGACAGTGCAGACAATGCAAGCAGCAAGAAGAAACAAGAGTTCCTTGCTATGTTTCTTTAATGCCTCCACCACCCAAACTCCCAAATGACAAAACTTTCAGTATGTGCTGATTCCACAAGTTTCTCATTTATCAAAATTTGGATATTGTGACTTTCAAAATGTGCTGATTCCGCAAGTTGATCTTGTTATATGAGACTGAACTTTAAAGTGTTTGATGCAGTTACTAACTTTGTGTGCACCAACTTCAAACTTGATATTGTGTGATCATTTAACCTGAAAAGTGAAACTTATTGAGCAACCCAGAAGTGAGATTTCTCCAAAGACTATAGTTGGTGAACACCTGTAAAACACTCAAAGGGGGAGTGTTCATTTTATTATGTGTTTAACCCCTTCTCCCTTGTCCCAAATATGTCTTCCTGTAATAATTATGTGTTTACAGCAACTTTTATGCACTAAATAACTCTTGAAATTATGTCCAGAAAGCACGAAATGGCATAGATTTACACTCGGTTTTTACAAAAATTTTCCCGGGGGAGCATGCCCCGGACCCCCCTAGTTTCAGTGGTTTTTTCCTCCTCCTGTTTTAAGCCCTGTTGTCTATGCATGAGATGAATAAAATTCTTCATGGTGTCTTATTTGTTGTACTGTGAGAACTTTATCCCTTATTTTTCTCGTTGCACTTTTTCACTCAGGATTTATTTTTTGTTATGTATTCAGATGGTTTTGAATGACACTACTTTGATTTTTTTTCCCCTTTTGTACAGAAAGCTAAAGGTGCAGTCCAAAGTGAAGGAGCTGACAAGAGAGTGTCGAAACAAAGATGAAGAACTGGAAGACAGCAAATTGAAAGCGGATTCCTTGAAAGCAGAAAAACGGAAAGCAGAGAAAGCTGTGACTGAGGTACGTCCCAAAATTCAATTTGTAATGGCTGACCAGATATATTAGTGCGTTTTAAAGTCTTGCTTTGTCTTAAGGCGTAATCGGTTCTACAGAAAAATTGGGACATTTTACAGCCAGAAGTTTGGGATACAATAACCACATATCAAATAATACGTGATGCAAGTCTCTGTCTTGCATGTGAATGTTTGACACTGTACACATATACACAGTAAACACAGCGGGAAGGAAGGTAATGGAACCACAGCTGTCTGGGAGCTGGAAGATAATAGTGCTCTTTTATCGTTTTAGATTTGTGTTGATGTATTTGTACAACAACCATTGTGTGTGTGTAGAGTCAGATTATTAAATAAACGATACTGTCTAGCAAATTGGACAAAAATAGCAAGTATATTTTTGCTCATGAATGGAGCCAATAAATCAAAGTCTTCAATTAAATATTGGCCTGAACAGCTTCACAACTTTGTTGCTTGTCTCTGTCCATGTTAAGGAAAAATGAAAAGAAGAGATTGCTGATTTCATACCTCTACTTTGCTTTCTACCTAAACCTAAATCTTCTTATCTTGTGTGCAGCTTAAAAAATCAGTTGGACGAAGCTAGATCCAATGTCATAAAGAAACCCGTGTTAAGGGAACGAACAGAACAGTACGCCAAAGACTTGGAAGCAGAGATAGAGCGGATAAAGCTGAAACAGATGGGCAGATCAGATTCTCTTGCAAATGCAGAGCTTTCACAGGAAATAGCCAGGTACGATATGAGTATGTGGGAGTTTTACACCTGTGTGTGGTTCACTTTAGATGAATCAGTTCTTGCTCTCGATCAATATGTGTTAATCTGTGTGTGTGTGTGTGTGTGTGTGTGTGTGTGTGTGTGTGTTAGATGATAGTTAGACTGATAGAGAGAAAGACCCATGACATGAAAATGCCTGAGTTCATTGTGGTATGCACATGTGTTGCCCTAAATCATTTTTTTTTTCTTTTCTTCTTCTAAAGAATAATAGTTTTGGAGCATACAGTTTACCTTAGAACATTTAAAAAAAAAAGATTTTAAGTCATTTGCGTAACAAAACTATGCCTGTATGATATGTTTGATATTGAATACTGTCTTTTTGCTCTTCCTAGACTGAAAAAAGAAATGGAAAAGAAAGACTCTGAGAATGACGAAAGCATAGATCGTTCTCATGTCCAAGCACTCCCAGGAGTTGGGCGAGCTCAAAAGCAAAGTGCAGGAAGCAGAGGTCAAACACACAGAGAGCCAGGCTGAGTTGGAAAAGCTCAGGCCCCAGCTTTCCTCTCAGAAAGAGGCTACGGATCTCAAAGAGCAGCTGACCAACCTGGAGACACAGCTGACAGCTTCCAACCGACGCTACAGGGAGATGCAGGATGACAACGAAAGACTGCGTGAAGAGAATCAGTCGGTGAGTTGTTAATGAAAGGGTGGGATAAGGGCAGTAGAGAGGGGGAATGGGTGGATTGAGAAGAATAAAAGAAGCGGTATAGGTGGGGTTTCAGTTCTTTTTGAGAGCTAAGGACTGGGGCAGTAAAGTACAATTTGACATTGTTTGATTTGGTTTTTTGTTTACTTACTCTGAAAGAGGATTTGTGCAATCTTGCTGGGTCAGCATGATATTTGGGGAGTGCTGTAGTATCGATAATTTTCCCCGCAGTAGATTTGCCTAATACTAAGGCTGTTATTATTCACGATTCTTTATTTCTGCATATATCTGGCTCCTACCTCCTCCACCCACAACCCTGCCTGTCCATACTCTGCCTATTCCTGTGATTTCCTTTCTTTCTTGCCCGATATTGTTAATGGCTTGTATGCAGTCATCATGGAAATTTCTGTAATGTTTAGCTTCTGGGTACGAAGGTGATTGTTCAGATTTTTTTTAATGCCAAAATCGGGTAGAAGAAGGTAAATTAATGTCATAAATGTGATTGTATGATCTTTGGGTTAGCTGCAACTCCACAACTGACAGATCCAAGGTGCAGCACCAGTGTCTCTCGAGACAGACGGATGCCAAGAGACGACTGAAAAATATATGGAAAATAAATCTTGAATGTTTAGTAGGCGAATGATTTTTAAAGTGTTTTTTAATTTTTTTTACTCTGCATGAAAAGTATTTAGAAAGACCTATGGGACTGGCCTTTCATTGATAATTTTTTACTTTTCCAGCAAATGAACCGAATCGAGAGTCTGGTCAAAGAAAGATCGCAGATTGAAGAAGAGATGAAAGACATCTGCGACAAGAAGGATTCTGTTGCACAGTGGGAGACGCAGATTTCAGAAATCATCAAATGGTAGGCCAGCTTTCAGTGCATTTGTCAGCCGTGCCAGCTGCTATTCTTTGAATACAGTATACTTCACAAAGTTCAGAATGCTGCTTACATGATGAAATTGCCATGCTGAATTGTTTAAAAAAAAAAGAAAGTTAAGGAACTAAGAATGATGGATATTAAAAATGGGAAAAGGGTGATCAGCCAGAGATGTTTAAGTTGTGCTGTTGTTTAACAAATTGAAAAAAAAGTTGTTTTTGTTACATTATCAGTTTTAAGTCAGTTCAGCATATGTTTACAGCCACTTAGCCAAGAACGCCACAAGAGAGAAACTGTCCAACATTTATATCCCCTGCTCAGATGTGAAACCCAAAATTAACGATTATGTGAGAGACCTCTGGCAGGAGGATTGGAACACACAGACGAACAACAAACTCTTTCAGATCCGTCCAAACCTTAAGGACTTCCTCCCATCTACGTGGGGTGGTCGTAAAGAGGAAACGGTTCTGTGCCGGCTGCACACCGGCCATTCGTATTTTACCCATTGTTCCCTTTTTTAAAGAGTGAAGAAGCTCCGTGGTGCATTCCATGTCATGCACCACTCACAATGAAACATGTTCTTTTAGAGTGTTGGGACTTGCACGATGTGAGACACAAACATTTTACAGCGGAGTCCATGAAGATCCTGTTCAGGGATGTCCCGCCAGACGTGATCCTTGATTTTTTGAAAGAGATTAACATTTTTCATCTGATTTAAGATTTTACGGAAGAAAGATTTTTAATGCAATTTCTGGTGCGTTTCTAGACGATGTCATTTAATGCGATGTGTGAAAGTTGGTTTTTTTTTTTTCTTTTTTTTTTTCAAATGACTGGTGAGTTGATTTTAACGTGGTGACAGCCCTGATGTGGCCCTCTGCGGTCGGCTGGGCTATAAGCAACATTATCCTACCTATCTTATAAAGGCCTGTCACTTGGTACCATATACTGTACCATTTCAAACTTACCAGTTTGTTAGCCTTGTTTGGCCATATTTTTATGGCTTATGCAGTTATGAGATGTCCAGTAGACCGTCTTGCACTTTTAATCAGCAGTGCACTTTGGTTCCATTACATCACCTTCTTTGGCCAAATGATGAATAAGGTTCTGTGTCAAGGTTTTTTTTGTTTTTTGTTTTTGACACATCGAAGAAATATATACTTTACTGAAATGTTTGTGTACTGCTGTACTAGTTGTGTTGTCATTGTTCAGATGCAAAATTCTAAACTCAAGACCATACAGAGTTTGGCAAGCCTGAATCATGTGTGTGTTATATGTGTGTGTGTGTGTGTGTGTTTGAAAAGAATGTCATAGAGTGTGTGTGTGTGTGTGTGTGTGTGTGTGTGTGTGTGTGTGTGTGTGTGTGTGTGTGTAGGAAAGAGGGGGGAAGGAGAGAAGGTATTTCACTGAGGTTATTCTGTTGTTATGTGATTGTATTGAATTTGAAAATGTTTTGCTTTTTATCTTTTCAGCAATTATTTCAGTTTTCTCTAACTTACAAAAAATTGTGCTCAGTGTACATTCATTGTGTTAGATGTTTGTTTAACCTACGGGGTTAAATTCTGGTTTCAGTCACACAGTATGTATGTGTTGTTTGTGGATGATGTGTTTTGATGTTTGTGTGCATATCACATGAAAGTAGGTAAATTACATTCTTGTCCCACTGCACCTCCCAGAGAATAGATGACTGTTTTGTGCAGGGTGAGTGATGAGAAAGATGCTCGAGGATACCTTCAAGCGCTTGCTACGAAGATGACGGAAGAACTGGAGAATCTCAAGGTCCTTGGACCTGGTGATGAAGGGGTCAGTCCTCATTTCTTTCTGTTTCTCCATTTTCCATTCACTTGATGCCAAAATATCATAAACACTGGTTCAGTGATGATTATCTCCTGAAAGTTAGGGGGTCAGACTTGGTGCGACAATTTGTTTCCAAATTTTCATGGGGTCACAAAAATATTTAGGGGGTCACACTTTATAACTGGTTGTAAATGTACTGAAAATGACACACACACACACACACACACACACACAAAAGCGCATTCTGACTGGCTGGCTCACACACGTAAATACACAAAGAAAGAGTTAGAAATGGATTAGAGATGCTATCAACAAAGTTAAGAAAATACTCCAGATTATGCTAAACGTTATTCATTTGGATTCATGTTGCAGTGTAAATAAAGAGTTAACTAAAGTGAATATGTCTGAACTATTAGTATTTTAACAGTGAAACTTGATGCGTGGAATGTTCTCTTCGATTAATAATTATCATCACAGATTTACACAGCGTAAGCCAAGTCCATAGCTGCCAACTGCTACGAGATCGCCGTAGTTTGCTACGCCAAGAGATGCTTGCTAAGCCTAGGCCATAGCTGCTCAATACGA
>JAFLJL010003960.1:0-17358 GCA_018398815.1 Conus ventricosus | reverse complement strand
AAGCAGAAAGGGTAGAAAGGGGTAATTGAAATTTTGAAGTCATTGAAAAGGCTAAATACTATTGACTGTAATCTATTTGGACATTATTTGATGCCCAAATAGAACCTATTCTTACTTATGCTGCTGAAATATGGGGTTTGCACTCTAATCAGAAAATGGAAAGAGTGCAGAGAACGGAGAAATGTGTGTTCTGGCTCATCATCCGCTCTCAACCAGTTTCGAGCGGATGATGACGCCAGAACACACATTTCTCCGTTCTCTGACAAGTAAGACTTCAACAATGAATTAAAAATGATAATCCATCACACATTCTCTTTTAATAACTAAAAAATAACGATTATCTACAAACATACATACTGTGTAGGGTTATCCGTTTTCAATACTAATTTACTAAACTTTCCAGATTTCAGTTTTTGCTTAATTCTGTGTTTTTCCTGATCGTTTTCAATAACATCATTTTCACGCATACATTCATCAAATGCGTCTCTGTCTTTCATGTGAAATAAAACTACAGTCTTTAACTGTTCTCTAAAGTCTTTTAAAACCGAGTTATATTTTTGACATAAAATCCACACACTTATTCCAGCATGTCTTCCACTGAAGGCTAGTTTTGACAAAGTGTTTCTCTTTTTGACTATGTCTCTTTCTGCTGAACAGTCATCTATAATAAATAGTGTTTGCGTTCCCTTAAAAAATTTATAAAAGTATTCTAACCACTCACT
Organism: Conus ventricosus; assembly: GCA_018398815.1. Taxonomy (NCBI): domain Eukaryota; kingdom Metazoa; phylum Mollusca; class Gastropoda; order Neogastropoda; family Conidae; genus Conus; species Conus ventricosus. Next base: position 16,636 of record JAFLJL010003960.1, on the reverse strand, counting down.
TAGCTTATTGGTGGGGTCAATCAAATATATTTTGTCATCTGTCCATATAAACCTTCTATCATGATATGCTTTGTTAAATTCAAGTGTTGGACAGAAAATCACAATATAATCAAAATTATAGCGATAAACTGTTTGTAATAGGTCGAGGACAAATATTGTTTTTCCACAGCCAGTCCGCCCACAAATCAATGAACAATGAGGCTCTTTTGACATAAAGTTTAACGGCTCCATAGTTTTTATAACATAATTTAATCTAATCCAGTTATTATTTTTATCATACTCTCTGTTAGAACTTTTTTCATATAATAAAACCCTATGAGGCCTAAATGTGTAAGATTAATCCAATTTAGTTCTGTAAGATTGTTTCTATTTAGACTAATATTGATTTTGTTGCTTGTTGTTATGACCTTAACATCCTCGCCATTGTGAAGAACGACGATGGTAACTTTAAGTTTTTCAACGTCTAAGTTTTGCCAGCTAATTAGAATTCCTTTTAAAAGGACGTCACTGACGCCCACAGCCCCATTCCTCACCTCATCTTTAAGACAGAAATTTCAAATATCATTGTGAACGTGTCTCCTAATTTCATTTGTGGAAAGAACTGTAATTTTGTAGAAGCGTCCTTTAAAACTGTTTCTTTTCTGTGGAGGATGTACTGTTTATTCCCATACGGCGTTATTTCAATTTCTTTCCGACTATTGTCCTCTGGCATAAGACTTACATGTAAAGGGCCAGAGTTGAATGCTTTTCTGAAACTTTTTTGACGGCTAAAAAATGTAAATGGGCTTATGAATTCAAATTTTATGTCCCATTCTAAATATGGTTCTAAGTGCCATTTGAGGTCAGGTTTTCGAACTATTTTATATTCATACTGGCCAGCATTATTTGCTTCTAGATTGCGCAGCTGTTCTAGTTTAGGAAACCTTTTGTTGTCGCCAACCTCTTTGCGTTTATAATCACCGTCTTTAGTGTACTCAAAACCATACAAAGCGCCTATCTCACCATTCTGTTCAAAGTCCGCAACGTCTGCAAGGTCTTTTAATTCTAAAGTTATACATCTTACAGGCGCTAATGTAACTCCTGATTCTTCTGGCCCACGCGACATTATTTTTTAGTACAGTTTATTATTTTATTTCCAAAACAATGTGTAGGTTATCACATTTTACGACTTTCCCCGTTTTGTCTGTGATCTTTATATTAAATGATCCGACCCTCCCCAAACTAATTTTTTAAACTGTAAATTAGGGAATTGTATAATTTCATAATCGCTATATGCAGCTTTCCCTGACGGAAGAGCTCTTAAAACAGTTGAGGGCCTTCCATCATATAAGTTTTCATCAGTGCTCAGCTCGTCCAAATGAACATAGATTAATGAATGTAATGCAAGATCGAGCGGACTTTCTCCCTCATAAGTAGTTTTGCTTGGCGTAACTCTAAATCTATGATTGTCAGCTGCAAAGCCTAACATTTTAGCTAGCTCTTTATCAAAATAGTAACCTACTTCTTCTTCAGGCTTGAATGTTAACATTGTTTTCAGATTCGCATTGTTAAGTTTGAGAGTAATGTCAAAGTTACTCATTGCTTCTTTTAGTGAGCAAAACCCGTAATAACCATCAGGTATGGTTAACTGGCTAACTTTGGTCCCTGTTTTGTCAATTTTTTTAATCTTATTATTCTTCTTCGATTCACTTATATTAAACCATACAACTTTGTAAAATATTTCATGAAGTGCGACCATTTTGGTTCCGCAGTCGTTCTTAACAGCATGTTCTAAAAACGAAGGGCGGTCTTGAGTTGTTATTGTTACAAACATTTTTTTAAACAAAATAAAAATGAGTGCATTTAAATATACTGATGCAAAATATTCTGTTGGGCCGCACTATAATCTTAAAAATATAACAACTGACACCCTCGACATTTCTGTGACTCAGTCTGACACCTTTCAAGTAAAGGTGAGTACTCCATTGGACAAATATCTTAACCCCCCCTATTAAAAAAGACTACATCCCAAAAATGTGGTTTAGTCATCCGATGCAGTTTTATCAGAACCAGTTAAACTTTGCTGTGTTTTGTGCAACAACTGGGTGTGGAGTGTCGTATGCTGATCATCTAAATCATCCTGATCCTTTGGTGAGGTCAGTGTACAGATTTCATTTTTATTACACCTTCAGACGTATTTTGACTGAACTGCAAGCGCCATTACCAAATGACAAACCGTTTAATCCATTCAGCAACAGAATAGACATGAAGGCTTTTGAAAGGATCTGTAACGAATTCAATATTAATGTTAAGGAAGACTTTAGACAAAAGTTGGATCTTAATCATGGTCTAGGCACCCCTTATTTTTGGGGCGTGCACAGAAAGTATAACTATGACTGGCATCCTCCTTACACATCTTTCTCTTCAGGCACAGGTGTTCACCTCGGGTCCATAGAGCAAGAGCAAAAAACAGCATGGACAACATTTATCTTAGACACTTCTAAGGGCCTAACTAGAGCGGGAATAGAACGAATAAACGACTCTATTCGTACTTACGTTTGGTGTTTGCTAGGTTCGCAAGCACAAACGAGATCGAGCATAACTGATCCTTCTACTGGTTTTGATGCACAAAAACAATACTTAGCAAATTTAGAGGACGCCATTAATTCTATAGTTGATTTACCTTCAAGTATAAAAAGGTACCAAAATGTTTTACAATACGCAAGATCAAAAGTAGACTTTGCTGTTGGCGCTGGTTTATACATGCTGCCTTCTGACCTCAGACTCCAGATAGGCACAATAATAAACTACAATAATGAAATCCTTGTGGCAGGCAATGAACAGAAGGTCGGAAAAAACGACATAAATTCTGGGCCAGTAATATTACAAACAATAAAAAATCACGATGACCCCCCAAGATTAAGTCATTCAATCCTCGAGGTCCAAAGCCCAAAGACCGTTGAAGAAGTCAAAAAAAATAATGACCATGAATATGAAAAGACAGCGCTAGTTGTTGGATTAACTAGCCTAGGATTACTCCTTCTTTATCTTACTAAATAGTAACCCAACTATTAAGAGAACTAATGCCCATAAGTGCTCGGCCATAAAGCCAACTACTTTGCTTGCAGTAGACAAAAGCCAGCTAACGATACTCCCTAATACACCTGGTAAAGAGTCTATAGCTTTACCAGCTAATTTTTTTAATAAACTCGCAAGATGATCAAGCTGTTTTTTTACCCATGATTTATCAGGCGTGATGGAGGCACGGCGGTGGAGGCACTGGACTTTGACCACCACCGCCTGTAATAGCCATCACCAGTGTACTTATTGAAAATCCTAAGGCTGTTATAACGCTTGCTAATGTGACGCCTTGCTCTCTAAACAGTGTTTTTATTCGTTCTGCTAGCGTCGTGTCTTCATATAAAATTCTTCGGATAGTTTCTCTTATTCTGGTCACTTGAGTTCGTAATTGTTCTCGAGTAGTAGACAAAACTTCTAGTTTCCGTTCTTCAAAATTATTTAGTCTTCGGGTTATTCTTTCTTTAACATCAGACCCTAAGTTGGCGTCATCAGCCTCAGCGAATTTTTTTTTCTCTTTCTATATTCTTATCCAGTTTCACGCAGTATTGCTATACTGTCTGTTAATTCGCTTCTAACAGTTCTTAAAGCAAATTAACGGCTGTTATTTTTTGCATGAGCAGCGGCGGATCATCTATAGTTTTTAATGCTGTTTCTTCTTCTAAAGTGGTTCTGCTTCTATTGTATTTATTGTATTTATTGTTTCGTCTACTGTTTGACCTAAATCTTTAAGTTCTATGTTTTGCATTTGGTTATCTGTTGGGAGTTTTTGTAGCGGGTTTTGAAGTTTAGCAACTGCTTCTCTATGTGATTTTGGTTTAACAATGCCAAGGCGATTTCGATCTTCCGCCCTAAGTCTTTGTTTGATTGTAGTCATGCCTACAAACTTTGATGGGTCTTCTTTATGTGTAAGCTGAAAAAGTTGTTCTCGGTCGGGGCCGATTTTTACAAACAAATGGCCATCTTTAGTTCAAAATCATTAGGGTCTATAACGTCGGGAGGTTTTATATCTAAACTTTTGTAAAATGCTCCGATCGCACTTTCTGTTAATTCATGCCGTAATGAGAACGTTGAGCGATGTTGTACCAAAGGAGTCCTTTCACTCATGTCGTCTCCAGCATCAGGAACAACATAATCTTCATCTTCAATGCTGCCATGTTTTTAAATAATTAACTTTTTATTTTGTTTTATAAAATGTCAGAAGAATATGGCTCGATTCTCAACCCGCATAGAAGACTAAAAGAACCCTTTGGAGTGAAGGAAATAAACGGAATATTACTGTTCCAAATAATCCATCTACTATTGATGCAGATCAAATTCTTACTGTTAAATTTCCAGACCTAGGAGCGGATGAAATGATTGTGCCAGGCTCTGCACGACTTACTTTCAAAATAGATCTTGAATCAGCAACAGACCCAACCAGAACAGTTGTCCAGAATCTGGGACGGGCAATCGTTAAGAAAATTTCTATAAAACTTGAGGGGCAAGAAATATTTTCTTTACACAATGCAGACATATTTTTAACCTATTCTGATCTATGGCTAACCGCGAATGAAAGGGATGATCTTGCGTTTCAAGGAATTGACAATGAAGAAGCACTAAAACTTAGAATAAACGCCGAACTCGACGCAAATGTTAAAAGCAGCAAAAAGTCTCTAGCTCTAAATTTTGCGTATGGAAATCGCTTTTCTATTCCCTTAGATTTTGAGTTGTTAAAAGCGCATGCCCCATACTTTCAAGGAGCATTACAAGACAGATTGTCATACGAACTAACTTTTAATGAATACAAACGTGTTATTGTATCTAAAGACACCGAAGCAAAGTACAGCATTTCTGACATCTCGTTAGAGTTTGATGTTGTTAGCCACTCTAGTTTAGCAAGGAAGATTGAGCAGCAATATGTGTCAAAAAATTAGCAATATATTACGAAGGAGTGCGTCATCATTCAACATATCCCAAAAGCAGGGCAGACGCTATATGGAATTTTAATCTTAGTGTCACAGTAAGATCGCTTAAAGGTATTTTATTGCTGTGTGAAGATGAAGAACCATTCGCAAGAGCAAGTGAAAAGTTTTTTAATCCAAAAATAACGAAAGTACAATGTTCGATTGATGGTAGTCCTAACCAAATCTATGCTAGCGGGCTTAGAACTTATCAGCATTTTGACGAAATAAGAAAATTGTTTGGGGGTGGGAGGGGTAGAAGTCCAACAGCAGACCTTGTGTCTAAAGACCTACACCTTCACAGTGTTAGGCTTGATGATTATTTAACAACAAAATACGGTTTATGGATTGACCTAAGGTCAACAGAGGATAATCAGTTGCATGGAAGTGGGAGAAATGTTATAGACGTAATAAACATTCAAATTGAGAAAGAAAAAGATGCCGATAAACCACTTAATGTACATTTGTTTTTATTAATTGATGCACAGCTGAATATTAAAGATAACAGATTAGAACATATACAATACTAAATTATTTTTTCATTTTAAAAAAAGCATGTCTGTTCAGCATTATCCAAGAGTACCTAAAGAAGAGATAGTAGGCAACTCTGCTGCTATAGAAGGCAACATCGACTCTAAGGTCGTTTCTGCTGCTGTAGAACACCCTGAAGTAAAAACCTTCAGATAACAAACATTACACAAATGCAACAAAAACTAGAGCAGGACCTTTCAAAATACAGCAAAACCAAACGAAGGTATTCTGCTGCCTTTAATGCTGTTACATATGTTAATACTGGAGCATCAACTGTAAGTGCTCTATCAGCAGGGACAAGCGTTGGTCTCTTAGCAACAGGCGTTGGTGCACCCGCAGCTTTACCTCTAGGTGGTTTGTCTTTAACTCTTGGCCTGTGCTCATTAGCTGTAGGTGCTGCCGGAAAAAAATTAAAAACTAAACTCCAAAAGCACACAGCTATGGTTCAACTAATAACAGCTAAACTTAGTTCCTTTAAGCTGATAATAAATAAAGCACTAGCTGACTCAAACATCACGGATGAAGAATTTAGCCGTTTACAGGCTGATTTTGATGACTACAAAAGACAAAAGTTTGATCTTCAAAGAAAGGCGAGGACAAGTTTTTCTCAACAGCCAGACCCGAGCAGAAAAAAAAGGAATGCTTAAAAAAAGTAAACGAAACATTAAACTCTGTTCTAAACAGCTCACATTAACAACACCAAAGGGTGTTTATACTTTAGTTTATGAGTCCAAGCGTAAAAAGACCGTTGATATTGATTCTGATTAAGACGACTTTGGGAGTCGATGTATTTTTTTTTAATTTAAATAAATATTTTGAGTTAGAAAAGAAACTCAGCATGGATAAGATATATGAAGGTTCAGACGAATTGTTTGAAGCAATGCGTAAGGAAGAATATTTGTCAAAAGCTTTAAATGATATCAGTCTAGATGTTATTGATCCAGCAAAAGTACAGGCAAGTGTTGCTCACGCTATTTCTCAAGTTCCAGGTAAACTAACAATAGACCCGCCAGTTAAAGTAATGTTAGCTGTTTTAATCGACTATGTAACAATAAATGAAGAAAATCTAGAAGTTTGGGTCTCGACTAAACAACAGACTATTCTTTCTCTTAATGACTTAACACCTGGTTGGGCAGACCAGCTGCTTACACAGTTTGATGTGGCCGCTGAAGAAGCCAAAATGAGAGGCTCTGGTTGGTCAGAGGGCGAAGTCTTAGAGATCAGATTAAAACAGGCTAAGTATGCGCCGATTGTAGGCAGGTCTTACATTCCACTACCTCCAGCATTAGTTGCAAAAAGAGCAGTTTTAAATATAAAGAATACAGACGACAAATGTTTTATGTGGTGTGTTCTTGCTAGGCTGCATTACGCCCGCAAAACGCAGAGAGAGTGTCTAACTATCACCCTTACATCAATGAACTCAACTTTAGTGGAATATCCTTTCCTGTTAGTGTAGATCAAATTGATCAGTTTGAAGAACAAAACAACCCAATAACTGTTAATATGTACACATGGGATGAGGAAACAAATCTACAGCCCATCAGAGTGTCCAAGAACAGTCCAACGATTGGCGAACCGGACAAAAGCCATGTTGACTTACTGCTGATGCTTTCGCCAGCGGGGCTACCACATTACACATTGATACGAACAATGAGTAGATTATTGGCGCATACTACAAAAAATTATGGCAAACAAGAATTCTGTAGAAAATGTTTAATAAGAATTCCATCTGGTAAAGCCGCAATCGAACATAAGAAACATTGTATCGACCCGGTAGATTGCCATACAGAACTAACTACGCCCCCACCTGGATCTAAAGTCAGTTTTAAGAACTGGAAACGGATGCAAACTAGTCCCTATGTTGTTTACGCAGACTTTGAGTCGCTTATTGTTCCTTATGAAGGGCCAACCCCACAGAAACTTCCAAAAACAGACAAAAAGAGTAATCACCAGATTTGTTCATTTGCCTTCGTTATTGTCAGGTCGGATGGTGCCCATTCAACACCAGAATTGTATAGAGGACCAGATGCTGCAGAATACTTCTTAAAACGCATGCAGCAAGTGCGTAATGATTGTTCTAATAATCTGAATTTATCTGAAATCATAATGGCGCCTGAAGACCAACAACAGTATGACTCAGCCACTCACTGTTGGATTTGCGGTTTAGGCCTCTCCTTAGACGCAGCGAATCCGAAAGTAAGAGACCATGATCACATTAGCGGAAGGTTCAGAGGAGCAGCGCACAACAACTGCAATCTTCAACTAAAGGTTGAACCAAAGACATGGAAGCTGCCTATATTCTTTCACAACTTGCGAGGTTACGACTCTCATCTTATAATGCAAGCAGTAACCAACGCCTTCAAGGTAACATGCATTCCACAGTCATCGGAAAAGTACATGTGTTTCATTTTAAATAACATGTCTTTTTATGACTCTATGCAGCACATGATGGGGTCATTAGAGTCGCTGGCTATGTCCTTAAAGTCCTGCCCAATAACAGAAGAATATTTTGACTCAACTCTTGTTAGAAAGGGCGTTTACCCTTATGAGTACATGAACAGTTGGGAAAGGTTTGACGAAGATACACTTCCGCCTAAAGGCGCGTTCTTTTCTAGTCTTAGAGGAAAGGACATCAGTGATTCTGATTACCAGCATGCTCAAGATGCGTGGCAGAAGTTAGAGTGTAAAACGATGGGAGACTATCATGATTCATACTTAATGGCTGATACATGTTTGTTGGCGGACGTCTTTAAAAATTATAGAAAGACCTGCATGAAACATTACGGCCTGGATCCCGCGCATTACATTTCTGCGCCCGGGATGAGTTGGGATGCTTTCTTAAAGTTTACTGGAGTAAAGATTGATTTATTGTCTGACCTGCCAATGCTTCAAATGATTGAAAACGGATTGCGTGGAGGAATTAGTATGGCGTCGCATCATTACTGTAAAGCAAACAACAAATACCTAGATGATTATGATCCAAGTAAAAGGTCTAACTATCTCATGTATTTAGATGCAAACAATCTGTATGGATGGGCAATGGCGCAATCACTTCCATTACGCAACTTTAAAATGTACACAGAAGACAATCCGAAAAATATTCAAAAGGCGCTAAAGTGGTTGAGCAGTTTGACGTCAGATCAACAGCGTGGTTTCATTCTAGAAGTTGACTTAGAATATCCTCATGAACTCCATGACCTGCATAATGACTATCCATTAGCAGCAGAAAGCCTAAAGATGGCAAAAACAGAACCGCCTAAACTTGTGCCTAATCTTCGTGGCAAAAAAAATTATGTCTGTCATTACAGACTTCTACAATTTTATTTAAGACATGGTTTGAAGTTGACAGCTGTTCATCGTATAATTGCTTTTGATCAAGAACAGTTCATGAAACCATACATCATGAAGAACACTGATCTCAGAACTAAATCCACAGATGCTTCAGAAAAAGACTTTTTCAAGTTGATGAACAACAGCTGTTTTGGAAAGACTATGGAGAATCCACACAAGCGTAAAGATGTCAGATTGGTCACCAGAGAGAACGAAGCAATTAAGCTGACTACAAAACCTAATTATCAGGAATTCAGAAGATTTCATGATCAGCTTTTTGGCATAATGATGAAAAAAACGAAAGTCAAATTGGATAAACCTGTATTTATTGGGTTTACTGTTTTAGAATTATCAAAGCTTTTGATGTTAGAATTTCTTTATGACTACTTTAAACCCTTGTATCCAGAGTCCAAAGTACTTTACACAGATACAGACAGTTTTGTTATAGATATCCCTACTGAAGACATCTATAAAGACATGGAATTAGAAGTAGCTAAAGGGCATACGGGATGGTATGACACATCCGATTATCCTAAAGATTCGCCTTTGCATTCAATTGCTAATAAGAAGGTTTTAGGAAAGATGAAGGATGAATTATCTGGAAAGGTGATTAAGGAGTTTATTGGTTTAAGGTCGAAAATGTATAGTATTTCGAGCCAGGAGAAAACCATTAAGAAAGCAAAAGGAATATCTCGCAGTGTTGTGCAGTCAAACATATATCACATGACAACTACAAAGAAGCATTGTTTGACAATAAAACTTTTCATCATGACAACGTAAAACTACGATCTAATCTACATGAGATCAACACAACTGTTGTAACAAAGAAGTCATTAGATAGAACAAAACAAAACGTGTGTTTGTTAATCCAGAGTTTTCATATGCAATCGGGCATTGGAGAACGGCATAATTATATATCTTCTTCGGGTATATATTCGGGTCCATATTTTTCATCAACTTTATCTATAAAATCAATCATATCATCCCCCAATTCAGACAATTTTTTTCTCATGTTTGCTTGATGCGCTCGAATTTTTTTTTATTATTTCAAGATATTCTTTATCCCATTTTTGATAGTTAAAATTTAGGATTTTGGGCTGTAGGTGATCTGGATGGTTTAGCATGTGTTGCTGAACCCTCACAAGTGTTGCTTTAATAGCGAAATTCGTATCATATGTTTCTCGTATTAATTTCAAGTTCTCTTCATTTATCATTCTTGCTACCTCTTTTGTTTCCATTTCGGTTCTAGGTTCTTCCTTCTGAGCTTCCATTTTAACTCAAATATATTTACGTAAATTAATTAAAGTGGAACTGTGTCTGGTGGGATTATCTGCAGTTCTTCCTTCACAAAAGATCTTTGAGGAGCTGGTTGTTTTGTTTTGTCAGTTTCTCGTAAATAATACACGGGTGGATTCATTTTTACAATTCTTTTTATTTCATATGGATCAACACTCCAAACTGGATCGGTTGCCCTAATGCGAGTGTCCCCTTCTGCTTCCCCCGGTAAATAAAGGTACCTTACTTTTAAACCAAACGGTAATAGTTTGCTGGGTGTACTGGAGTCTTCAGCAACATTTATTGTTTGTTTTTTGATTGCTTGTACTGGTTTCAGCCCTTTAAATTCTTCATTATTCATTGCGCGCAAAACTGAGGGCAGTCGTCTAACCCATTCTGTGTTGCGAGAATTGTCAATAAGCTCTCTGTGATACTGGTAGGAAAAAGTCTTTCAGCTAACTGTTTGTTAAAGTTTTCAACTAAAGCCTGTGATCTGTGAACTCCCGGAATGCCTCTTTTAATGGTAACTCTATGTTTCAGCAATAATTGATTCACTTGGCCTTTAAATTCTTTTCCATCATCAACTTAAATTTCATGCGAGGATAAGTTAGCAGGCCTCGTTGGTATATTAGTTGTATGGCGACAGCAACAGCAGAAGCACTCTTTTGTGTTAATGGCTCCACATCTTTGTATCTTGATGCTATGTCAATGACTGTGAGTGCGTACTTAAATCTTTTTCGTCTAATCGTATCATGGGGTAAATATAGAAGGTCCATTTGATGGGTGTCGTTCGGTGTTGTATTCACAAAGTGCGGTCTCTGTATTCGTCTAGGCGCAGGTAAATAAATTTGCCAAATCGCTTGTTTAGATAACCATTCTTTTGCTGTTTGTTCACTGACTCCCGCTGCTTGGCTTAGCTTTTTAATTGCCGTGATTCCCTTCCAATATCCTTTTGGTGAATAATAGATTTTTGTTCATTTTTTATTCAGCCAATATTATGTGCAACAAAATACACAACGGTCATACCAAAGGCAATAAACGCGATTTCTTGCATCTTTTGTTTTTCTGATGGTTGATAAAAGTCGCTGAATTTTGGCGGGGGCAATGTCTCGATTGGTTTGCCTGTTACTAGATAATACTCTTTTATTGCTTGATCAACATCTTTAAATGTGTAAGCTGCATGTCCCTGTTTTTTCAGTTTGTCGTTAATAAAATCTAACTGCTCAATTCTCTGCTTTTCATAGTGATCTTGTGCTGCGGCTAGTTGCTCCACAGCTTTGTTATGTCTTTTTCTCTCGTCGTCATCCTGCAGTTTACTAATGCGTAATTACTTCCGCTAAAAGCAAGCGCATTCAGCACAGCGCCGCCTATCATCATTACGAGTGAAGCCATTTTTTATAAATGTATTTTTTTTTACATATTGATACTGTCTGGAATTATTCCATGCTTAACTAGAAAATCTTTCGTAGCAAATGAAGCTGTAATAACAGCAATCAGTTTTGCTGAGTCTTCAAAGTCTAGTTTGCCAAGATCTGCTGGTTTTATTTTTAACAAGCTTTTACCATGCATCGTGTATCCTACACTTAGACCTCCAATAACAGCAGAATGGTATACAAGGTTGGTAACAGTTTTTTCGGTGCTCATTTTTAAAACATAAAATAATTATAATTAATAAAAAAAAACATGAACACCGATGATCTGCTAGAGCTACAGAACGGCCTAAACCGTCTTGAACTTACAAATGAAGAAGTTGATGACCAAGCTATTATGCCCAAAAAGGAGAGGCTGTATTCTTTGGCAGCATGTGGAAAAACAAAACAGTTCCTCGGAACTGAATTCAGCATAGAACAGATTCAACAGATGTCGCCACAAGACATTGTAAAGTATCATAACAGGTATGAAGCGCAAACTAGGGTCGAGAATGGTAAAAAGTGTCGGGCAAACGGCTCTTAGTTTATACACTAAACTAGTCAGTAGATTTGCTCCCATTGATTCTGAACAAGATTTTATGTATGATTTAACGCAGGATCCAGTTTTAACAAAGACATTAGAGTCTCTAAGCTGCGATCTATATTACAGATTTGGAACATTGTTATCGCCACTAATCATGGGATTAATTACATTTAATCATATAGATTTTATTTCCCTTCAAAATGAACGAGCCAGAAAATCAGCAGAATCAGGAAACACTGAATCAGAAAACATTGAATCAGGTGGAGAAAGTGACCAGTAAAAATCCTGGGCGTGTTGCAGCAGGAAAAAAATTAGCAGAGTGGAATAAACAAGCAAAATTAAAATTACAATCACATAATATAACTCATAATGAAAAAGTGCAAGAGCCGCAGCCAGTTGATTCAAGACCTACAACACCAAGTCTTCATGGAATATTGAACTTAAAACAGTTATCATTTTGGGCGTCATTGCTGCTGCTGGGGGTGGTTATTACGGTTATAAAATATATAAACAAAGACACCAAAAACCAAAGCAGTCCAAACAATCTCTGCCACTAAATATAGAAGCCGAGCACAAAAGCATGCCAAAACCGCCAACAACAAAAGATCATTTTGATCCATTTCTAATGCATTAATACTTTATTAATACTGCAATCCTAACATACTGGATTGGTTTTGATTTATTATAAATAAATTTGTTTCTTTGATAAAAATAAAAGATGGCGGATTATTATTTGTTTAAATGATGAAGTCAATAAATAAAGACATGGAGTCTATAAAAGACATTTCCATAGACCAGAATTGTAATCAATGCGGTTGCTTACGATGTAAGAACTTCATTAAGATCTATGCTGACCAGTCTCGCGCCAAGGATGCTAAGCAAGACATCCTCGACGATGACGCGTTTTTTGAAGCGTGTGTGTACTATATTAGACATCTACTATTTAAGATAAAAACATAGATTGTATTGTTTTTTTGATAATTATAAGATAACTTGAATTAGAGGATGACTTGAGTAAGAACTTAGAAGTGACTTGAGTAAGAACTTAGGTGACTTGATCAAGAACTTGATTAAGAACTTAGAAGTGACTTGGGGTAACTTGATCAAGAACTTGATTAAGAACTTAAGGTGACTTAATCAAGAACTTAGAAGTGACTTGAGTAAGAACTTGAGGATGACTTGAGGACGATTTGAGTAAGAACTTGAGGATGACTTAAGGACAACTTGAGAACGACTTGAGTAAGAACTTAGAAGTGACTTGGGGTAACTTGAGTTAAGAACTTAGAAGTGACTTGAGTGTGTGCATGCGTGGGGTGGGGGTGGGCGGGGGGTGGGGTGGGGCGGGGTGTGTGCATAAGTGGAGTAGGACAACACACACACACCCAAACGAACAACAAACAACAAACAAACACAAACACAAACAAACACAAACAAACAACAAACAAACACAAACAAACAAACACAAACAAACAAACAAACAACAAACAAACACACACACAATAGACAGGACAGCTAGCTAGAGCGCTGGAAAAACGTCTTGCCGCTGTAACCTTTGACAGGAGTGAGAATGCTATCCCAAGCAATACTGGGTCAATCAGGCAGCTTCGCCTGATTGACCTAGAAAGCTCGCGATCATGCATGATCGTTACTATATTTAGAGTCATGTCATACTACAGTTCGAAAAACTTGTCAGGTAGGTAACCGGGTTAATTTTAGAATCATGTCAGCAGCAATTGGTTAGATTTGCTATCGATCATGCATGATCGTTACTATATTTAGATGCTTACACACGCGTGGCGGGTTTTGGACTACTTAGTAATTAGTGAACAGTGCTACACTGGCCCTGTCTGGGCCCAGCCCGAGTCGTGTTCCGTGTCGTCTGCTTTGCCGCTGTGTCACGAACACCACAAGGTGGAGAAGTTTTCTGAACTACTAGGTAGTACACCTGTCACTGAACATTTGGAGCTTTTTGAATAGAATCATTTCTTCAAGAGTTAAAAGCTTTTCAAAGTTAACAACATCTCTTTCAAATATATCGGCTAAATCTCTGTCTTGAATTAACAAGCTTTCAAGGTGCTTGTGTAGTTCATCAATAGTAGGTTCTCGTTTTTTCTTTCTCCACACCTTCCAAAAAAAGCAATACTTCTCTTTGGCTTAGGAGTTAAAGCAATGAGTCCGCCTAATTTTCTTTTGTTTAAATACTCCGCCATACAGTTGTAATAAAACACAATCACCTATAGCAAAAAGCTTTTCCTCTGTGAACAAACACGACCGTCTGCTTTAGAATCTATAGCTAAACTAAGAGGCGTTGGTTGGGGGCGCTGGTTCTAAATCGTCATGTCCGGTCACATGGTATGCACCTTGCCGACCCGACACCACAAATTAAGTAATCAGGTGTCGACCTAATAACGGGTCTCTGCAGTATTCTGATAGTGCAGAGTCCTTAGGCAGGTCGACAATTAGCAATTAAAGGCTTACCTGCTCCACCGTTTGTGTATGGGGTGTGTTCAGCGACTGCTGCTTTTCCCTACATTACCCTATGGGGTGTGTTCAGCCACTGCTGCTTTCCCTACGTTACTCTCTGGAAAGTTTAGATAATCGTTATTTTTTTGTTATTGAAGTCTTACTTGTCAGAGAACGGAGAAATGTGTGTTCTGGCGTCATCATCCACTCGAAACTGGTTGAGAGCGGATGATGAGCCAGAACACACATTTCTCCGTTCTCTAGTGCATACATATGCTATAAAACGTTTCCTTCATTTACCTTTGCATGCTTCTAATACTATGCTATATGGAGAAACCGGCCGAGTGAATGTTCAGATACCATATGATAAAGTGGATGGTCGAATTTCATATATTTTTGATTGCGTGTGCGTGCGTGCTTATCCACGTGTGTATATGTGTGTATGCATGGGTTTGGGCGGGTCTGTATGTGCGTGGGTATGTCTGCATCGGAGTAATGTGTGTGTGCGTGAGTATATATATATAATATATATATATATATATATATATTTAGTGTGTGTGTGTGTGTGTGTGTGTGTTGTGTGTGTGTGTGGTGTGTGTGTGTGCGTGCGCAACGTTGCGAGTGTGTGGTGTGTGTATTTGTACATTTGTGTGTGTGCGTGCGTGCGTGCGTGCGTGCGTGCGTGCGTGTGTGTGTGTGTTTGTGTGTGTGTGTGTGTGTGTGTGTGTGTGTGTGAAATGGGTGGGCTGGTGGGTGAGTGCTTGGGATATGTATTTATGTGGTTAATGATTATTATAACTGATTGAAGTTTTTGTTGAGATATGTTTTATAATTTTTTTATATTGATTTCATATGTCAGCAACATTACTTTTTGAGTGTATTGTTACCCCCTTGTCATCAGACCGTAATGGTAATGACAATAAAATATCGTGAATCGTGAATCGTGAATCGTGAATCTCTGTCTCTTTCTCTTTCTCTCCTCCCTCTCTCTCTCTCTCCCTCACTCACCCCCCCTCACCCTCTCTCTCTGTGAGCTGACATGTGCCTGTTCAAAATTCAGCCTCTCGCCTTATCTACAAGGCACCAACACGACACAGTTCGTATCTCTTGGAGATATTGCACCTGCTCAGAACAAAGCACAGAATTCACTATCAGTCTGCGTGTCTGTGCTATAAGATTATCACACGTGAAGCGCCTGCCTGTCCCTCTGACCTCTTCGACATATATATTCCTAGCCGTACCCCCCCCCCGTTCTTCCTCTGATGACGAATGTTAAGATTCGTTGATATAACTGCAAGCAGCACGGTTCTGGGGCATTCTCATTATCTGTGGTGGCATTCTGGAATTCGTTGCCTTTCCAACTATGTCATGTCCCTTCCTTCCTGACGTTTAAGTATGAACTTAAAACTTATCAGTGCGCTCTCTCTGAAATATGACTAAACTGCTACCTATCACGTGCGCACTTTGCTCATGTACAAACGATCTGTTCACCTTGTTTCACACACCGAGTATCCGTGTATGTGACACTATGTGCCAGTGTGTGTGTGTGTGTGTGTGTGTGTGTGTGTGTGTGTGTGTGTGTGTGTGTGTGTGTGTGTGTGTGTGTGTGTGTGGTGTGCGTGCGTGCGTGCGTGCGTGCATGCGTTGCGTGCGTGCATGCGTGCGTGCGTGCGTGCGTGCGTGCGTGTGTGTGTGTGTGGTGTGTGTGTGTGTGTGTGTGTGTGTGTGTGTGTGTGTGTGTGTGTGTGTGTGTGTGATGCTATTCAGCACTGACTCAATTTCATTCCTATGTTATTTTCTCTTCTTCTGTCTTTCTCTCCATTTGCTTGTTCTCAGACAAAGAGAATGTCCACCACTGCCTGTTCTCAGAACACAATGACCACACACTGCCTGTTCCTCTGGTCTGATGAACAGACAGAACGTGTGTATAATTGGATGGTCGGTGAGTCAGTGTCAGTCTTAGAACCTCTCCTTGTCATGCAGACATCAACGTGTTATAATCATTCACATGGTGCATAAAGACAAAGAGATAGCATGACATGAGGTGCAGAGAGAGGAGAGAGGAGAGAGAGAGAGAGAGAGGA
>JAFLJL010003959.1:0-18833 GCA_018398815.1 Conus ventricosus | reverse complement strand
CTCAAATGGTGAGTTTGAAGTAAATGCCGACTGAAACGTATCAGTTGCATTCGACCAGGCGAAGTGGTCGAAAACATGCGCGACTGTCTATGCAAGAACGCGAGCGAGCCATTAGAATGTTAATGGTCGGCATGTCATCGAGAGAGACAGCCAGACAACTGAACTGCAGTCACTCTACAATTGTAAGGCTATCACAATGTTTGGCAGCAACTGGTTCCACCACTGATCGGCGCCGAACGGGCCAACCTCGTGTTACCACACCAGCGCAAGATCGATACATTCGACAGCTTCATCTTCGTAATCGATTCCTTACAGCAGCAGAAACATGTCGCCAGGTGGTTGGTCGACGGGGTCCAGTGTCTGGACAAACTGTTCGACGTCGATTGCAGAATCAGGGCTCAATGCAAGACGCCCTCATGTTGGCCCAGTCCTCACCGTAGACACCGTCAGCACGCCTGCAGTGGGCCAGCCAGCATCTGCCATGGACACGACGTCAGTGGAGAGCTGTGCTGTTCTCTGACGAAGTCGCTTCACGTTATCTCATGCTGACGGGAGAATGAGAGTCTGGAGGCGTGTCGGGAACGCTACGCCAACTGCTGCGTGTTTGAAGCCAATAGATGGGGAGGGGGCAGTCTGATGGTTTGGGGGCATTCAGTCATGACTACCGGACACCTCTGTACTTTTTTGACAACCATGTGAATGCCAACACGTACCAGCAGGTGCTGCAGAACCACGTCGTCCCACTGTTTGGCCAGCACCCGGAGCTGCAGTTCTTCCAGCATGATAATGCACCCCACACCGCAAGAGCCACCGCTGCGTTTCTCCAGGCGAACAACATTGCCGTGTTGCCCTGGCCATCTCTGTCCCCTGACATGGCTCCATTGAACACGTCTGGGATGAGCTGGGGCGTCTTGTGGCCCGTGGAAGACGTCCACAGACTCTCGATCATTTGAGGCGCAGAGAACGTAGAAATACCAATCCTGGGCCACTTCCGCCCTCACCCAGTTTCGGCGAAAGTGACCCAGGATTGGTATTTCTACGTTCTCTGACAAGTAAGACTTCAATAACCAAAAAATAACGATTATCTACAAACAAACATACTGTGTAGGGTTATCCGTTTTCAAAACTAATTTACTAAACTTTCAAATTTTAGTTTGCTTAATCCTATGTTTTCCTAATCATTTTCGCGCATACAGTCATTTTCAATAACATCATTTTGCGCAGACGGTCATCAAACTAAGACTTGGCTGAGACACTGTGCGAACAACCCTAATTAGAGGGCTTGGGGTTTGAGGCAGGCAGTACTAACCCGCAACATTCTTTTACTGACTGTCAGAGACACACTCACATACACAAAACACACACACACACACACACACACACACACACACACACACACACACACAACACACACACACACACACAACACACACACACACACACGCACGCACACTCACACACACACACATGTATGCATGCATGCAGGGACACACACACACACACACACACACACACACACACACACACACACGAACATACATACACACTATTTATTAGTTCTCTGCATGTCTGCGTTTTAAGTTAGCCGTCGCTCAGCCTGCTGACAAACTGTTAAACCAAAAACAATACTGCCACACCTCCTCCCCCTCTTCACTCCGTTTCCACGGCTGAACTTGGAAGAGTTGGCTCTCTTTTCAGTACTGCCAACTCTGTCAGGGCGGCGTCAACGGCCCCGCTCTGCGAGGCAGGTAAGCTTTTAATTGTTAGTTGCCGGCCGCCTAAGGACTCGGCACTATCCGATTACTTACTACGTGGCCGGACAGACGATTTTTGGATCACGCGGTGGGCTGATGTCACGGCCGGCCAATCACAAGACTAGATAGAATCAGCTGATCAGTAGTGGCGACATTTCCGCCCAGCACTTGTTGTGTTCATTTTTCCCAGTGCTGTGGTGGTGTAAAGACGGTGCTTTTTCTGCGAGAGAAGTGTTTGCATATGGCGCAAAATATAGCTGCAGTTTTAGAAGAGAGTGTGGATTCTGAGTTAGAAAAAGTTCTTGAATCACAAATACCTTTCAACAGCTTTATAGATTAAATTATTTGGTGTGGAAGACATGGAATCAGCTACAACTTTCCAACAAGCTCAAAATCTCCTATTACCGCCGCCAACACCAACGGAATTGTGGACAGAGGAAGAAAAGAATGCTTTACATGAAAATATAGATACTTTGAAAAATGATTGAAGCAGCTCGTAAAGCAACGGTTTAATGCTGGCAAGTTTTGTGAACTACTGACGAATTGGAATGACGCGGTTTTAAAACAGAAACAGCTATATATAACCGCCTGTCTGTCAAGTTTTCTGAACTACTGTGACTGGCTTCTAAAAATAGTAACTGGTTACGCGTAACCGCCTGGCTGGCAGCGAAGGCTAGGCTGTTGAGGCCACTGGGGCGGCCTAACAGCGTGCAGGCCTGCGTGGTGGGGTTTGGGACTACTGCGATTAGTATATGACTGGGCTTTCTAAAAAATAGTAAACGGTTATGCGTAACCGCCTGGCAAAACATTCTTCTGAAAACTTGCTTCAACGTGGCTGTCTTGAATTACGACGTTCAAGTGTGGACAACAAAATGACCCCTTCACTTTCCCACAAGCGCTGTCCTGTCTATTGGGTGTTGTTTGTTGTTTGTTTTGTGTTTGTTGTTTAGTTTGTTTGTGTGTGTGTGTGTGTGTGTGTGTGTGTGTGTGTTTGCCCACTCCCCACGCACGCCGTCCCCCACCCCCACGCATGCACAACCCGCCCACCCCCACCCCACCCCACACACTTGCACACTACTCAATGTCATCCGCAAGTTCTTTACTCAAGTTACCCAAATCTCTATTCTATGTTATTCTTCAAGTTATCTTAAGCATCCGTAAGTCACAGCCTTCAAGTTGCCCCAAAGTCATCCTTCATGTCATGCACAAGTTCTTATTAAGTTCTTGATCAAGTTCTTTCCCAAGTTAACCTAAGTTCTATAACTAAGTCATCCTCTAAGTTTCAACCAAGTTCATATTTAAGTTATCCTTAAATTATCAAAAAAATTACAATCTATGTTTTTATCCCTTATTAGTAATGTCTAATTTAGTACACCACCACGCCTTAAAAAACACGTCATCGTTGAGGATGTCTTGCTCAGGTTTTCTGACACAAGATCGCGTCCAGCAAGATCTTATGAAAGTTCTTACAGCCTAGCATCCGCTATTGATTACTATTCTGGTTATGGAAATGTCTTTATAGACTCCATGTCTTTATTTATTGACTTCATCATTTTATAATAACGCCTGATCTATTTTTATTAAAAAATTTAAAATTAAGTTCTTAAATATTAATTGCATATAAATGGATCAAAAATGTGCTTTGTGATTGGCGGTTTTGGCCGTGCGTGCTGTTGTCTTTTTACTGTATTTAGCGGTTCAGATTTTTTTCTTGATTGCTTTTGTTTTTGTTTTGCCATTGGTTATATTTTTTAAAATTTTTTTATAACCGTATAACTGCCCCCAACAGCAGCAAATGGCGCAAAAATGGACAACCGTTTTTTTAAGTTCTATATTCCATGAAGACTTGCGGCGCCCTAGACATCACATTGGAGTTTTTATAGCTGGCAGTTGTTATCAACTTGTTCTGGCGTTGGCGGTGTTTATGGTTTCTGATGAGTTTTATTCTGTACATTAATTTTCTTTGCCTGTTCCACTCTGCTAAATTTTTTTTCCTGCTTAACACGCCCAGATGAGATGCTTTTCACTGGCCCCCACCTGGATTCAGTGTTTTCTGCTGTTTTTCTGGCTTTGGTTACCTTTCTCCACCTGTGATTCAATGTTTTCCTGATTCTGATGATTTTCCCAAGCAGTTCATTTTGAAGGGAAACAAAATCTATATGTTTAAAAGTTTTAATCCCATGATTAACGGTGATAACCAATGTTCCAAATTGTGTAATATAAATCACAGCCTAGAGACTCTAATGACTTTGTTTACAAACTGGATCTTTGCGTTTGATTCATACGTAAGTCGTGTTCAGAATCAATGGAGCTAATCTACTGACTAGTTTAGTGTTACAACGCCTTTTTAACCATTCTCGACCCCAACTGCGCCTCTATAACTGTTTTGATACTTTATATTGTCTTGGGGAGACATCTGTCTGAATCTGTTCTATGTGAATTCAGTTCCGAGGAATGTTTGTTTTCCCACTTGCTGCCAATAAGAATACAGCCTATCCTTTTTGGGATAATTAGCTTGATCATCACACTTGGTCATTCATTAAGTTCAGGAAAGGTTAGGTAACTTGTAGCTGTAGTAGATCATCAATGTTATGTTTTTTTTTTTATTTAATTTATTATTATTTTATTTTCTAAATTGAGCACCGAAAAAAAACTGTTGCTTACCTTGTATACCATTTGCTGTTATTGGAGGGCTAAGTTGTAGGGGATACTCAATTGCTTGGCTAAAAAGTTGTTAAGAATTAAACCAGAGAATCTTGGCAAACTAGCTTTGTAGGATTCAGCAAAGCTAATTGCTATCATTGCAGCTTCGTTTGCGGACCACGAAAGATTTTTCTAGTAAGAAGGAATTAATTCCAGACGTTAAATTGTAAATAAAAAAATACATTTATAAAAATGGCCTTCACTCGTAATGATGATAGGTGGTCGTGTGGTGATGCGCTTGCTTTTTGCGGAAGTAATTTCGCATTTAGTAAACTGCGGGAGACGGCGAGAGAAAACAGATTTAACAAAGCTATGGAGCAAATAGCAGTGCACAAGACGCTACGAAAAGCTAGACTTGAGCAGATTTGATTTTTTAATGACACACTGAAAAATCAGGGGCATGCAGCTTACATATTTAAAGATGATGATCAAGCAATAAAAACAATATTATCTAAAGTAACAGGCAAACCGATCCAGACATTTGCCCCACCATAAAATTCAGTGACTTTATCAACTTCAGAAAAACAAAAGATGCAAGAGATCGCGTTTATTTTGCCTTTGGTATGACCGTCGTGTAATTTTGTTGCAATTATATTGGCTGAATAAAAAATGAAAAAAATATCTATTATTCGCCCAAAGGATTTTGGAAAGGGTATCACGCAATACAAAGCTATAGCCAAGCGGCAGGAGTCAGCTGAACAAAACAGCAAAGGAATGGTTATCTAAAAAAGCGATTTGCAAATTTATTTACTGCACTAGGCGAATACAGAGACCACAACTTTGTGAACCACAAACTCAAACGACCACCCCATCAAAAATGGACTTATGTTATTTACCCTCTGATACGATTAGACGAAAATATTTAAGTACGCACTCACAGTCATATGTACAGGCTTCAAGATACAATGATTGCGTGAGACATTAACTCAAAAGAGTGACTTCTGCTGTTGCTGTCGCTATGACAATGTTTTACTACGAGGTCCGTTAAATTATCTCGCCATGATTCATAGTTGTTGATGGAAAAGAATTTTGAAGGCCAAAGTGAATCTATTATTGTTAAAACACAGAGTTACTATTAGAAGGAGGCATTCCAGGGAAGTTCACAGTTCACAGGCTTTAGTTGAAAACTGTAAACAAACAGTTAGACGAATAGCTTTTCTCCTACCAGTATACAGAGAGCGGATTGACAATTCTTCGCAACACAGTAATGGGTTTCAGAAGACTGCCCTCAGTTTTGCGCGCAATGTATAATGAAGTATTTAAATGGATCTATACCTGTACAGCATATCAAAAGAAAAACAATATATGTTGCATGAGTCTCCAGTACACCCAGCAATCTATTACCGTTTGGTTTGAAAGTAAGGTACCTTTATTTACCGGGAGAGCAGAAGGGGACACTCCGAATCAAGGGCAAGACCAGTTTGGAGTGTTGACCCATATGAAAATAAAATGATTTGTATGATGAATTCCGCCCGTGTATTATTTACTGAGAAACTGGCACAACAAAACAACCAGATCCTAAAAGATCTTTTGTGAAAGAAGAACTGCAGATTATTCCCGCCCAAAAACATGGTTCCGCTTTAATTAATTTACGTAAACATATTTTGGTTTAAAATGGAAGGCCAGAAGGAAGCGCAGAACGAAACAAGAATGGTAAAGGAAGAGACCTTGAAAATGA
The DNA here is from genome assembly GCA_018398815.1 of Conus ventricosus. NCBI lineage: Eukaryota > Metazoa > Mollusca > Gastropoda > Neogastropoda > Conidae > Conus > Conus ventricosus. Next base: position 12,698 of record JAFLJL010003959.1, on the reverse strand, counting down.
TACGGGAATCATTTCAGGCGTGTAATGCTATTAAGGAAACATTTTCGGGATTAATCAATGCATGCTAAATTATCCAGATCGCCTACAACTCAAACCCCCAAATTGGGAAAAAGAATATCTTGAAATAATAAAAAAAATTCGAACGCATCAAGCAAACATGAGAAAAGATTTAAATGAATTGGATGAAGCTATGATTGATCTTATAATAAAAGTTGATGAAAAATATAAACCCCCCTGTTTATTGCGGTCCTCCAGTGCCCAATTGCATATGAAAACTCTGGGTTAACAAACACCCGTTTTGTGTTTGTTCTATCTAATGACTTCTTTGTTACAACTGTTGTGTTGATCTCATGTAGATTAGATCGCAGTTTTACGTTGTCATGATGAAAAGTCTTATTGCCAAACAATGCTTCTTTGTAGTTGTCATGTGATATGTTTGACTGCACAACGCTGCGAGATATTCCCTTTGCTTTCTTAATGATTTTCTCCTGGCTCGAAATACTGTACATTTTCGACCTTAACCCAACAAACTCCTTGATCACCTTTCCAGATAATTCATCCTTCATCTTTCCTAAAACCTTCTTGTTAGTAATTGAATGCAAAGGCGAATCTTTAGGGTAATCAGATGTGTCGTACCATCCTGCATGCCCTTTAGCTACTTCTATTTCCATGTCTTTATAGATGTCTTCAGTAGGAATATCTATAACAAAACTGTCTGTATCTGTGTAAAGTACTCTGGACTCAGGATACGAGGGCTTAAAGTAGTCATAAAGAAACTCTAACATCAAAAGCTTTGATAATTCTAAAACAGTAAACCCAATAAATACAGGTTTGTCTAATTTGACTTTCTTTTTTTTCATCATTATGCCAAAAAGCTGATCATGAAATCTTCTGAAGTCCTGATAATTAGGTTTTGAAGTCAGCTTAATTGCTTCGTTCTCTTTGGTGACCAATCTAACATCTTTACGTTTGTGGGGATTCTCCATAGTCTTTCCAAAACAGCTGTTGTTCATCAGCTTGAAAAAGTCTTTTTCTGAAGCATCTGCGGATTTGGTTCTGAGATCAGTGTTCTTCATGATGTATGTGTTTCATGAACTGTTCTGATCAAAAGCAATTATGCGAGGAACTGCTGTCAACTTCAAACCGTGTCTTAAATAAAATTGTAGAAGTCTGTAATGACAGACATAATTTTTTTGCGCGAGATTAGGCACAAGTTTAGGCGGTTCTCTTGGATCCATCTTTAGACTTTCTGCTGCTAATGGATAGTCATTATGCAGGTCTGGAGTTCATGAGGATATTCTAAGTCAACTTCTAGAATGAAACCACGCTGTTGATCGGGCGTTTAAACTGTTCAACCACTTTAATGCCTTTTGAATATTTTTCGGATCGCCGCCTGCGTACATTTTAAAGTTACGTAATGGAAGCGATTGCGCCATTGCCCACCCATACAGATTGTTTGCATCTAAATACATGAGATAGTTAGACTTTTACTTGGATCATAGTCGTCCAAGTATTTGTTGTTTGCTTTACAGTAATGATGCGACGCCATACTAATTCCCCCACGCAATCCGTTTTCAATCATCTGAATCATTGGTAAATCTGACATAAATCAATCTGTACTCTAGTAAAACTTTAAGAAAGCGTCCCAGCTCATCCCGGGCGCAGAATGTAATGCGCAGGATCCAGGCTATAATGTTTCATGCAGGTCTTTCTATAATTTTCAAAGACGTCCGCCAACAAACTACATCTGCCATTAAATAGGAGTCATGGATAGTCTCCCATCGTTTTACAATCTAACTTTTGCCAAGCATCTTGAGCATGCTGGTAATCGGAGTCGCTATGTCCTTTCCTCTAAGACTAGAAAAGAACGCGCCTTTAGGCGGAAGTGTATCTTCGTCAAACCTTTCCCAACTGTTCATGTTTCATAAGGGTAAACACCCTTTCTAACAAGAGTTGAGTCAAAATATTCTTCCGTTATTGGGCAGGACTTTAAGGACATAGCCAGTGCCTCTAATGAGCCCATCATGTGTTGCATAGAGTCGTAGAAAGACATGTTATTTAAAGTGAAACACATGTATTTCTGATGACTGTGCAATGCATGCTACCCTGAAGGCGCTGGTTACTGCTTGCATTATAAGGTGAGAGTCATAACCTCGCAAGTTGTGAAAGAATACAGGCAGCTTCCATGTCTTTGGATCAAACTTTAGTTGAAGATTGCATTTACTGTGCGCTGCACCTCTAAACTTCCCACTAATGTGTCATGGTCTCTTACTGTGGGGTTTACACTCTTGGGCGTTAGCTCTAAACCGCAAATCCAACAATGCGTGGCTGAGCCATACTGTTGTTGGTCTTCAGGCGCCATTATGATTTCAGATAAGTTTAGATTATTAGAACAGGCGTTACGCACTTGCTGCATGCGTTTTAAGAATGTTTCTGCAGCATCTGGTCCTTATATAATTCTGGTTCTGAATAAACGCCATCCGACCTAACAATATGAAGGCAAATGAACAAATCTGATGATTACTCATTAAGACTGTTTTTCGAAGTTTTTGTGGTGCTGGCCCTTCATAAGGAACAATAAGCGACTCGAAGTCTGCGTAAACTACGTATGGACTTGTTTGCAGCCGTTTTCCAGTTCTTAAAACTAACTTTAGATCCTGGGCGGGGGCGTAGTTAGTTCTGTCTTACAGTCTACAGAACTTTTACAATGTTTTATATGTTCAAGCGCGGCTTGAGCGGTTGGAATTCTGTTAAACATTTTTCTACAGAATTCTTGTTTATGTTCATGTTTTGAAGTATGCGCTAATAATCTGCTCATTGTGCGTATCAATGTGTAATGTGGCAGCCCTGCTGGCGAAAAACATTAGGAGTAAGTCCACATGACTTTTGGCTGGTTCGCCTATTGTTGGACTGTTCTTGGACACTTTAATTGGCACCAAATTTGTTTCCTCATCCCATGTGTATACATTAACAGTTATTGGGTTGTTTTGTTCTTCAAACTGATCAATTTGGTCTACACTAACAGGAAAGGATATTCCATTGAAGTTAAGATCTTTGGCGTATTGCCGATAGTTAGTCACTCTTTCTGCGTGTTCGCGGACATGATGCAGCCTTGCAAGAACACACCACATGAAACATTTGTTGTCTGAATTTTTTATGTTTAAAACTGCTCTCTTTGAAACCAACTCCCGAGGTAGCGGAATGTAAGCCTTGCTACAATCGGTGCATACTTAGCCTGTTTTAATCTAATCGCTAAGACTTCGCCCTCTGACCAACCAGAGCCTCTCATTTTAGCTTCTTCAGCGGCAGCGTCAAACTGTGTAAGCAGTTCGTCTGCCCAACCGGGTGTTAAGTCATTAGAGGAAAGAATAGTCTGTTGTTTAGTCGAGACACAGACTTCTAGATTTTCTTCATTTATTGTTACATAGTCGATTAAAACAGCTAACATTACTTTAACTGGCGGGTCTATTGTTAGTTTGCCTGGAACTTGAGAAATAGCATGAACAACACTTGCCTGTACGTTTGTTGGGTCAATGACTTCTAAATCAATATCATTCAGTGCTCTTGATAAACGCTCTCTCTCAAGCATTCCTTCAAACAATTCATCTGGGCCTTCATATATCTTAGCCATGCTGTCTTTTCTTTTCTAAGCCAACATATTTATTTAAATTAAAAAAAATACAACGGCTTAATCAGAATCAATATCAACGGTCTTTTTGTGCTTGGACTCATAAACTAAAGTATAAACCCTTCGATGTTGTTACTGTGAGCTGTTTAGAACAGAGTGTAATGTCTCGTTTACTTTTTTTAAGCATTCCTTTTTTATCTGCTCGGCGTCTGGCTGTTGAGAAAAACTTGTCCTTGCCTTTCTTTGAAGATCAAACTTTTGTCTTTTGTAGTCATCAAAATCGGCCTGTAAACGATTAAATTCTTCATCCGTGATGTTTGAGTCAACTAGCGCTTTATTTATTGTCAGTTTAAACGAGCTAAGTTTAGCTGTTATTAGTTGAGCCATAGCTGTGTGCTTTTGGAGTTTAGTTTTTAATTTTTTGCTAGCAGCACCTACAGCTAATGAACACAGGCCAAGAGCTAAAGACAAACCGCCTAGAGGTAAAGCTGCGGGTGCGCCTATGCCGTTGCTAAGAGACCAACACTCGTTCCTGCTGATAGAGCACTTATAGTCGATGTTCCAGTATTAACATATGTAACAGCATTAAAGGCAGCAGAATACCTTCGTTTGGTTTTGCTGTATTTTGAAAGGTCTTGCTCTAGTTTTTGTTGCATTTGTGTAATGTTGGTTAATCTGAAGGTTTTTATGTTAGGGGTTTCTACTATCCCTTCTTTTGGCGGCGCTGTAGGCACATTTGGATAAACCTGAACAGACATGCTTTTTATAAAATAAAAATAATTTAGTATTGTATATCTTTTAATCTGTTATTTCAATATTCAGCTGCGCATCATATATTAAAAACAAATGTACATTAAGTGGTTTATCGGCTTCTTCTTCTTTATCAATTTGAATGTTTATTACGTCTCTCACAGTTCTCCCGCTTCCATGTAACTGATTATCCTCCGTTGACCTTAGGTCAATCCATAAACCGTATTTTGTTGTTAAATAATCATCAAGTCTTACGCTGTGAAGGTGTAGATCTTTAGCCACAAGGTCAACTGTTGGATTTTCTACACCTCCCACCTCCAAACAGTTTTCTTATTTCATCAAAATGCTGATAAGGTTTAAGCCCGCTAGCATAGATTTGGTTAGGACTGCCCTCAATCGAACATTGTACTTTCGTTATTTTTGGATTAAAAAAACTTTTCACTTCCTCTTTTGAATGGTTCTTCATCTTCACACAGCAATAAAATACCTTTAAGCGATCTTGCTGAGACGCTAAAACTAAAATTCCATATAGTGTCTGCCCTGCTTCTAGGATATGTTGTATGATGAATCACTCTTTCGTAATATATTGCTAATTTTGACTGATATTGTTGTTCAATCAGCCTTGCTAAATTAGGGTTGCTAACAACGTCAAACTCTAACGAGATGTCAGAAATGCTGTACTTTGCTTCGGCGTCTAATGATTTGATAACCCGTTTGTATTCATTAAAAGTTAGTTCATATGACAATCTGTCTTTTAATGCTCCTTGAAAGTATGGCGCATGCGCTTTTAACAACTCAAAATCAAAGGGGAATGGAAAAGCGATTTCCAAACGCAAAATTTACAGCCACATACTTTTTGCCGTCTTTAGTATCTGCGGCACCTATTCTATGTTTTAGTGCTTCTTCATTTTCTATCCTTGAAACGCAAAGTCAGCCCTTTCAGTCCCGGTTAGCCATAGATCAGAATAGGTTTAAAATATGTCTGCATTGTGTAAAGAAAATATTTCTTGCCCCTCAAGTTTTATAGAAATTTTCTTAACGATTGCCCGCCCAGATTCTGTACAACTGTCCTGTTTGGGTCTGTTGTTGAAGCGAGCGCTATTTTGAAAGTAAGACGCGCAGAGCCTGGCACAATCACGTCATTTGCTCCTAGGTCTGGAAATTTGACAGTAAGAATTTGATCTGCATCAATAGTAGATGGATTATTTGGAACAGTAATAGTCCGCTTATTTCCCTTCACGCCAAAGGGTTCTTTCAGTCTTCTATGCGGGTCAAGAATCGAGCCATGTGCTTGTGACATTTTTATGAAGCAAAATAAAAAGTTAATTATTTAAAAACATGGCAGGAATTGAAGATGAAGAAGATTATGATTTTTTTGATCGGGGAAACGACTGAGTGAAATGTCCCTTTGACACGGCATCGTCAATGCTCTAAATGGGGGCGTGAATTAACGAAGTCGGTCGGAGCTTTTTACAAAGTTTAGGCAAAAAAACCCCCCGAATTTATAGCCCCAAATGATTTTAAATTTAGAAGATGGCCATTTGTCTGGAAAAGGGCCAAGGAAATTTTGTTCGGTACAACTCCAGACCCATAAAAGTTTTTAGCCCAAGATTTACATTAAAAAAAGACTCGTGTAAAAGATCAAAATCGCCTTGGATTTCAAAACCCAAAAATTAGAAAAGGGGAGGGTTTGCTAAACTTCAAAACCCCTCAAGAACTCCCGACAGATAACCAAATGCAAAACGGGAAACTTAAAGAATTAAATCAATGGAGCCGAATTAATAAATGCAATAGAAGCAGAACAGTTTTTCAGAAGAAACAGCGTTAAAAAAACAAAAAATGTTCCCCCATTGCCTATGCGGGAAATGCGGCCCTTGATCATGTTTGAGAAGCATAGGGCGAATTAAAAAAACAATTTAGAAAAAACTAGGGAATAGTGAGCATATAAAAAGAAAAAAAGAAAAATCTTGGGAGGCTGATGACCCCAAAATTGGGGATGATTTAAAGAAAAATAACCAAAGACTAAAGTCTTGAACAGGAGTCGGCAAGACTAGAGGTTTGTCTACAAACCGGAAAAATTTACGAACTCAAGTGAGCGAAAAAAGAGAAACTATCCAAAGTTTTTATATGAAACCCAACGCTGCAAAAACGAATCAAAACATTTTTTTGAGAGCAAGGAGTCACATTTGTAAGCGTTTTAACGGCCTTAGGTTTGCAAAAAGTACAGGGTGATGGTATTACAGGGGGTGTGAAAAAAGTTCGTGCCCCCGTCGCCATCGCCTCCATCGCCACCGAAAAATATGGGTAAAAAAACAGCTTGTATTTTGGGATTTATTAAAAAAAAGCCGGAAAAGCTTTTGACTCTTTACCTGGCTATTGGGGGGCCCATTGTTGTTGGCTTTTTGACTGCGGAAAAGTTTTGGCTTTAGGGGGCACTTAGGGCATTGGCCCTCTTTAGTGGGTTTAATATTTAGTAAGAAAAGCCCAAAGTATCCTATGCCAGTTAATCCAAGAACAAGCGCTGTTTTTCTTTCATGGTATCGCAAACAGGTCGCGTCTTAAAGGGCTTTTGGGGGTTGAGTTTTGGGGAAAATTGGAGATTATTCTTGGGCGTTCTTTTATGTTTGTAATTTACGGCTCAGAATTTATGTCTTTTTTCCCCCAAAACCCTTTTTTCTTGCCTCTATAGAATTTCATTATTATAGTTTATTATTGACTATTGGGGTTGAGGCAGAAGGCAGCATGTATAAACCAGTCCCAACAGCAAAGTCTACTTTCGATCTTGGTATTGTAAAAAATTTTGGTATTTTTTAAATATTTAAAGGAAAATAAACTGTAAAATTTAATGGCGTCCTCTAAATTTGCTAAGTATTTTTTTTTGCGCGTCAAACCCAGTGAAGGATCAGTTAGCTCGATTTCCCTGTGTTTTGCAAACCTGAAACCCCAAACTAAGTAGAAAAGGGCTTTTTATTGTTCTTTTGCTTTAGTTGGGCCCTTAGAAGTGTCAAGAAAAATGTTGTCCTGCTGTTTTATGCTCTTGTGTAGGGCCGGGGGCCCCTAAAACAGTTATGTGAAAAGAAAGATTTAAAAGGGAGGTCCCGTCTGTTATACTTTTGTGCTTTCCCCCGAAAAAAAGGGCGCCGGGGCCATGATTAAGATCCAACTTTTGTCTAAAGTCTGTTGGTTTTAATATTAAATTGTTACAGACCCCTTTAAAAAGCCTTCTGTCTTCTGTTGCTGAGTGGATTAAAGGTTTGTCTTTTGGGGTAAGGAGCTTCGTTCAGTCAAAATGTTGAAGGTGTAATAAAAATGAAATCTGTCCTGACCTCCCCAAAGGTCATGGGTTTAAAATGATCGGCATACGACACCCACCCCGTTGTGCGCAAAACACAGAAAATTTTAAACGGGTTTCTGTAAAACTGCTCGGATGACAAAAACCCGTTTTTGGGATTGGTGTTTTCAATGGGGGGTTAAGATAGCTCTTAAATGGAGTACTCACCTTTTTATGAAAAGTGACAGTCGGGTCCCGCAAGTCAAGAGTATGTGTTAATTTTTAAGATTGTAGGGGCCCCCCAGGAATATTTTGCCCAGTATTTTAAATGCACTCTTTTTTTTTTGTTTAAAAAATGTTTGTAACAAAAACAACTCAAGACCGCCCTTCTTTTTTGAACATGCTTTTTGTAAAAATTGGGGGGCCCCAAAACGGTCGCGCTCATGAAATATTTTAAAAGTCGTTTGGTTTAAATAGTGAATCCAAGGAAAAAAATAAAGGGTTTAAAAGTTGACAAAAAAGGAGCCCAAAAAAAGCCAGTTAACAATACCTGATGGTTATTCGGGTTTTGTCACTAAAAGAAGCAATGGTAACTTTGACATTGCTCTCAAATTAAAAATGCAAATCAAAAAACAATGTAACATTCAAGCCCGAAGAAGAAAGGGGCTACATTTTGTAAGGAGCTAAAATGTTAGGCTTTGCAGTAACAATTATAGATTTGAGTTACACCCCAAAAAAAAACTACTTATGAGGAGAAACCGCCGATCTTGCATTACTCTTACTCTTGTTCTTTGGGTGGTAAGATGATGAAAAATTATTGATGGGGCCCTCAAATGTTTTAAGAGTCTTCCGTCGGGGAAAAACTGATATTGGATTTGAAAATTTTACAATTCCCCAATTCAGTTTAAAAGATTAGTTTGTGGGGGGGGGGATCATTTTAAAATAAAAATTGCAGACCCCAAAACGGGGGAAAGTTGGAATGTGATAACCGACATTGTTTTGGAAATAAAAAAAATAACTGTACTAAAAAAATTAAAAGTCGCGAGGGCCCGAAAAATCGGATTAATTAGGCCTGTGGGGTATAACCTTTGAATTTTAAAAGACCTTGCAGCGTTGGGGATTTGAACAAAAGGTGAGATAGGGCTTTTTTGGTTTTGATACACTAAGAGGGATTATAAACGCAAAGAGGTTGGCACAAAAAAAAGTTTCCTAAAAATGAACACTCGCAATCTAGGGCAAATAATGTTGGCCGTTGAATTAAAATAGTTCGAAAAATGACCTCAAATGGCACTTTGAAAAATATTTTGAATGGGAAAAAATTTTAATTCATAAGCCATTTACTATTTTAGCCCTCAAAAAAATTTCAGAAAAGCATTCAACTCTGGCCCCCTTTTCATGTAAGTTTTGCCGGACGACAATAGTCGGAAAAAAAATTGAAATAACGCCTAGGGAAAAAAAAAGTACATCCTCCACAGAAAGAAAAGTTTTAAAAAAAGCTTCTACAAAAAAACAGTTCTTTCAAGCAGAAATTAGGAGCACGTTCCATATATTTTTAAATTTTGTCTTTAAAGATGTGGGGAGGGATGGGGTTGTGGGCGTTAGTGACGCCTTATAAAAGGAATTAATATTAGCTGGGAAAAAATTAGACGTTAACGTTTAACGTTACCATCGTTTTTTTCACAAAGGGGAGGATATTGGTTTAACAACAAGAACAAATTACTGTTGACTTAAAAAGAAAAAATCTTCGAACTTTGGATTAAACTTAGCTTTAGGCCTTTTTAAAGGGGTTTTTTTTAACTGAACAAGTTTTGACAGAGAGTATGTAAAAAAAAATACTGGATTAGATTAAATTCTTCTATAAAACCCTGGAGCAGTTAAAAATTTTTGACAAAAAACCCCTCATTTATTAATTTGGGACAAACTGGTTGTGGAAAAAAAATATTTTCCTCAACCTGTTCAAACGTTTATCGTTATAATTTTTTCTATTGTAAATTTTTTGTCCCAAATTTAAATGGAACAAAAACATACATGATAGAAGGTTTATATGGACAGATGATGAAAAATATTTAGTTGATCCTTTGCAATAAACTGAGTGAGTGTTTAGAAACAGTTTTATAGATGTTTGAAGGGGAAAGCAGACATTTTTTTATAGATGATGTTCGGCAGAAAAAACTAGTTTAAAAAAAAAACACTTTGAAAAACGGCTTCAGGGGGAAAACAGCTGGGATAAGGTGGGTTTTATGCCAAAAATTAATCGTTTTAAAAGACTTTTGAGAAAAATTAAAAACTGAGTTTTTTTCACATGAAAAAAGAGATGCTTTGAGATGTTTGCTGAAAATGATGTTTTTTGAAAACGTCAGGAAAAACATAGGATTAAGCAAAAACTGAAATCTGAAAAGTTTAGTAAATTAGTATTGAAAACGGATAACCCTACACAGTATGTTTGTTTGTAGATAATCGTTATTTTTTGGTTATTGAAGTCTTACTTGTCAGAGAACAGTAATATGCTGATTCTAGGTCACTTTCGCCCGAAAACTGGTTGAGGGCGAAAGTGGCCTAGAATCGGCATATTACTGTTCTCTGATGAAAATGTTGAAAGAAAACTAGATAGGCGCTCATTGAGGAAAAGGGTTTTTAAGAGGTTTTGAAAAAGGGGGTGAAAAGGAAATGAAAGGATACACAGGATCGGAACAGTGAGAAGAAATCAAGAACAGCAAAGAAGCCCTCAGACAGCCCCCTAGTGGTCACTGTCTCCCATGAAACTGGAGACGGGAAAAACAAATCACGCACAATATACACACTACAGTAATAATACAAAATGATTAACAATCAATCAATAAATGCACATTCACCAAACGCAAAGAAAAAATCACACACCAAAAAAAACAATAGAAAATTTTATAGGAGGAGTTTTCCCCGCACTTGTCAACCTCTGTCCAGTTGAAGGAGACAAGGTCGGTTCAAACTCTGGGAAAAGGGACTACTTGAAATGAAACGATAGGACAGAGAAAGAAAAAACCAACAAAATAAAGCTAATAAGGGCGATCACGGCTGCTCCACTCTGAACTAACCGCTCAATGTAGCGAGAAGCGGTGGGCTCACCGATCGGGGAAAAGGACAAAATAGGGAATCACGGCTGCTCCCACTCTTGAACTAGTCGCTCAAGGTAGCGAAAAGCGGAGGGGCTCACCAATCGGGGGAAAAAAAATAGGAACCAACATACAAACAAACCACTAGCAAAAATCAGAGTCAGAAATAGAGAGAAGAGTCCTCACTCGCACTGAAAAAAAGCTCACTCACACACATAAACAGAAAAAGACAAATGCAAGTACACAATAAATAATTAAACTTTCTTTTTTTCCCTTCCCTCAAACCCTTGAGGGTACAAATAGAATCTTTTTTTCAGGCCCAGAGGGTACAAATAGAAATCTTTCCTTTTTTCCCTTCCCTCAAATCCCTTGAGGGTACAAATATAATCTTTCCTCTTTTTTTTTCCTTCCCTCAAACCCTTGAGGGTACAAATCAAAATCTTTTTTTCAGGCCCCGAGGGTACAAATACAAATCTTTCCTCTGGGGGTACAAATCAAAATTGTTTTTCCAGGCTCCAAGGGCACAAATAGAAATCTTTCTTTTTTTTTCTAGGAGAAAACAACGGCAGCTACGTCGGGGTCACCACTGTCACACTGTCACTTTTGCACACACGCATTCATGACAGCATTTACTCCATACGCACACCAATCTTTCCAATCAACCAAAGGCGCACTACCGAATGTTTTTTCTTCTCCCCCTCTCCTTCAGGGAAAACACTTTACTAAATTCACATCAAGCAATTTATAAACAGATTTTATGCATGTATCTCTCTTTACTCTGAGAGATAAACTCATTCATTCAAATCATGGCCTTCAAATAACATTGGCCCCAAATCCAGACCAGGAGAATAAATAATTCTTTCACTCCTTGATGCTATGCTGCATCAAAATTAAGACTTGCTCCATCCTGTCATTGATTCCCTGTCTCTCCCAGACAGCGTCTCGCCCCCTTGATTTCTCCCGTCACTGGAGATATGATTTCCGACTCCTCTCCCTCGACTTCTGTCACTGGAGAGATAAGTTCCAACTCATCTCCCTGGAGTCTTTAATTGCTGGGGCTGAACTACCGGTGTGTTCCCCACACCATGGCCATCTTCAACCACCTCACGGGGTGAAAGGTGAAGGGTGAAGGGCGAAGGTGAAGGGTGAAGGCTGAAACACGAATAAGGTTCGTGTAAGTAACCTGCTTCCCAATTTAATTATGAATTCTTTCTTTCTCTTTTCCTTAGGTTTTCCCCTGTAGCTTTCCCCAACTATCTATGGCTCACCTGGTAATGACTGGTCAGCAGTGAGGACCAGCGTCCTGACAGGTTCGAGTCTCTAGGCCATCTGCTGGGCTAAAACTGATTCTTTCCTCCCTCCTCCTAGTGAGTGCATACTCAGTGTTTAAAACACATGACCAGCACCTTACCAGCCCTTAGTAAACTGTCTCTCAGTGGTCACTTTCACCCAATGACCACGCTTCTTTCTTTAATGAGTATATCTCACAATTATTTTGGGGGACGCCCGCTACACTAGTCAAGCCACATGGATATTCTTCCTTTTTAGTTGTGGCATGGGAAATGATTCATATCACTAACTACATGTGATGGAGCGTCACATGCCTTGATGTGAGGCTACGTCACATGACAGAGATCATGCCATGCCACTTGCCGAAGTTCGACGATGGTCATCAGCAAAACACAGTTTGTCAACATTCAACAGCCAAATCTTGTCAGGATCTGCATCACAACAACGAAGGGAGTCGACAGGGCAGTCCGAATATCAACAAGTATCTCATTTCCATGCAAACATAGAATGGGTGGTGGCTGCTAGTGATGGAGTGGAGTGGGTCGGTGGGCCTCTAGGAAAAGGACTTGATATTTTCTCTATGAGATTATGTTAAATTTCAGCCTCACCCTCTCTTACTAGTGAAGGAAGGAGTAACTTCGGTACTATGTTCATCATAAGAGAAATTATA
>JAFLJL010003958.1:12500-17753 GCA_018398815.1 Conus ventricosus | reverse complement strand
CCGGGCGGCCCTCTCCCTACCCCCCCCCCCCCCCCCCCCCCCCTCCCCCTCTCTTCTACATCTCCCCCACCGCCTTCCCACTGCCTCAACACACACACACACACACACACACACACACACACATTCTCCTGTTAACACAGGGAACGTGGTTCCGAATGTAAATTCAGCGAAGAGTAGGACGAGAGCGTATTTAATTAGGGAGTTCATTTTCATGTAGATTTTGCTGGTTCGACTTGTGTGTGTAGAGAGAGAGAGAGGAGAGGAGAGAGAGAGAGGGGAGAGAGAGAGAGAGAGAGAGAGAAAAGAGAGTAGTGTGTGTGTGTGTGTGTGTGTGTGTGTGTGTGGTGGTGTGTGTGTGTGTATGTGGTGTGCGTGTATGTGTGTGTGAGTGTATGTGTGTGTGTGTGTGTGTGTGTGTGTGTGTGTGTGTGTGTGTGTATGTGTGTGCGTGTATGTTGTGTGAGTGAAATGTGTGTATGTGTGTGTGTGTGAGTGTGTGTGTGTGTGTGTGTGTGTGTGTGAGGATAGGGGTGGGGTGAACGGAGAGGGCTGGGGGATGGGGATGGGGGGGGGATGGGGCCAGTTTGTATGGTAATTGTGGCCCTTGTATAAATGAACTCCTTCCCCTGGTTGGCTGTGGGTGGACTGTGAACTTGAAGTCTCCTGCTTTTCTTTTTCTTTTTGTTTCTTTCTTTTTTTCTTCTTCTAACTTTCTCTCTCTCCCTCTCTCTCTCTCTCTCTCTCTCTCTCTGTCTCTCTCTCTCTCTCAAAAATACAAAAGTGCTGCTGCTTTTAACAACGGAATCAGAGTAAAACAGCGAGACTGTTTTCAGTTAGCGCGTCAGCTTTCTCCTACCTTTTCCTGAATCACCTTAGTAGTAGTAGTAGTTCCAAACGGAAACAAGTCAAACGACCTACGTTCAGAGAGCGCGTCACCTCCACCACCACCACCTCCACCACTATCACTACCAACACCGCCACCACCACCATCACCAAGCAACCAAACCAATAAACAAACAAACATACAAACGAACAAAAAAAAAAAAAGCCCAAAGGACAAGCGAGTTACCGGCCCGCATGCAGTAAAAGCTCCACAAAAGCAAGAACTTCTGACCTCAGTTTTGGCGTTGCCACCCACGCGATCCGTTAATACCGAATCCCATTTGTAACCCCACAGAACACGATTTGCCCCCCCCCCCCCCCCCCCCCCCCCCCCCCCAAAAAAAAAAAAATAAAATAAAAAAAAATCCCCAATTCGTCAGTGTCTTTTCGTCAACGAGCGCCCCAGCAAGGGGGAGGAACTGAATCAGAACATTCGGTTCACTGGGTGAGAGAGATAGAGATAGAGAGAGAGAGAGAGAGAGAGAGAGAGAGAGACAGACAGACAGACAGACAGAGACTGACAAACAGAAAGAGAGTCTGTACAAAGGGGACAGGAGGGAGAGAGAGAGAGAGAGGAGAGAGAGAGAGAGAGAGAGAGAGCAAAAACATTTGAGTAAGAACGGGACAAGAGGATGGGAGTGTACCGACTATCAGAACAGCGCGGATTGCCAAGTGCAGGGGGATGCCGTAATGACGTTCCAGACCTGGAGCCAAACCAATTCTTCCCCGGCCACCCACCGCCCCAACAGTTTTTGCATGCTGAAGTCCACTTTGGTATGCAAATGAAAATCAGAAATGAGGACGAAACCCTTCAAAGTGTCGATCGTCACGTGCGGACTGTTCAAATCGCTCTCTCTCTCTCTCTCTCTCTCTCTCTCTCTCTCTCTCTCTCTCTCTCTCTCCCCCGTGCATGGACTCTCTCTGTGTCTCTTTTTCCCTCCCTCTCTCTCTGCCCCCCTCTCTCTCTCTCTCTCTCTCTCTCCTACTTGACCTTTCATTCGAAAACGAAATGAAGGAACACAGACGTTTCATCCAAAGAGTTTGTTCGGCTTAAAAAAAGGAAATAACGTTGGTGCGAAACTTGTGGGGGATTCGACCCTTCAACTTTGCACAGCCAAGTAACGACACGTCTGCTTTTCTTCTCTTATCTCCCCTTCCACTCGGTGAAGAGTCCTTGAGGCGCTGCACTAAAGGAGAACCGTTCACCGGTTAGTTCCCCTCTTCAGCTTCGTCTGTTCAGCCGCCAAGGCCTGGCTCCTCGCAAATGTTTTCCCTGGTCCACTCTTCAAAGTTGCCAGTGCATCATTTTTTTTTCTTTTTTCTTTTCTTCTTTTATATTCCGCCAGTCTTTCCCTACTCCCTCCCATGTCTGCCATCAAAGTTCCCTGGAGAAATGGTTTGGTGAAAAGCCTTTGGAACATTTTACATGGTCATATTGACGTCATTTTCTTTTCGTAACCTAAATGACGTCAGTAGAGCTTTACGGTCCGAGGTACGTTTGCCTCCTCTTGTCTGTCTCTGTCTCTCGTTTTGTTCTGGTTTAGGTTTTCTTGAATCGCAGCTGTCATCACTGTACACATATTGCATTGTATTGCACTGCACTAGAGCTGAGCTGCAACTCATTACATTGTACCATATTGTCTTGCAAAAATGTCATATAGATCACACGGTAGAGCTAGCCGTGTGAAATTCAGATCGCCCTCCCACCCCTTCCGCTCTCCCTTAGGATGTAGACAACGCCGCAGTCCAGTGCCACTCGTAGAAAGGTGGAGTAGCGGAAGAAGAAGAAGTATAAGAAGAAGTGGAGGAAGAAGAGGAGGAGGAGGAAGAAGAAGAAGAAGAAGAGGAGGAGGTGGAGGATGAGAAAGAGGAAGAAGAAGAGGAGGAGGTGGTGGAGGAGAAAGAGGAAGAAAAGACGAAGGAAAAGAAGAAAAAGAGGAGGAGGAGGAGGAGGGGAAGAAGAATAAGAAGAAGAAGGAGAAGAAGAAGAAGAAGAAGAAGAAGTAATTCGATCGAAATTAACTTATGGTCAAGAGGTTTATTTCTCAGCTCCACGGACGCTGCTAAAAAAATTACAAAGCATAAATAGTAAGGCTGTTAAGTTGTCACTTGGTGTGCCAGTACACACAAATACGCTCAAAACATACAGAGCAGCTAATCTGTTAACTCTTGAGGACCAACGGAAGTTGGCCACCGCAAAGTATGTGACTAGAGTCTTTCAGTTTCTAATTCAGTGACAAATGACATTTTTCTTGACTCAAGACAGGATTTCCCGAAAAGACGCAAAACATTTCATATCTTCAACCTATTAGAAACTATACTGATGATCTTTTTAAAAAGTTGTGATATTGATATAACATCAATTTCAAGTAGTCCCATAATACCCATTATTCCTCAATGGGAGCATATTTCTGCTAGATTTGATACAGATTATACAACTCAAAAAAAAGAGGATAACATCAATTTTATATCCGTTGAAGCAAAAGAACATGTAGAAAATAAGTATCCGAATCATTTAAAGATTTTTACAGATGGTTCAGTTTTGGAATCATACACAGGGGCTGGATTTGCTATTCCTGCTTTCAAGATAAGAAAGTCATTTTGTCTAGGAAAAGGTTTTTCTGTATATACTGCAGAACTATATGCAATTCTTAGGGCCTTATCCTTCATAGCTGATATTGATACTGCGATTTATAGTATTTTACTTTGTGTTGACTCAAAATCTGTTCTTTACAGTCTGTAAAACTGGAATGCAAAAGTCGAAAAGATTTGATATTTGACGTAAAAACTTAATACATTCAATTATATATAAAGGTATTAATGTAGAATTTTGTTGGATTCCATCTCACTGTGGTATTTGGGGGAATGAAATGGCTGATAGATCAGCGAAAGAAGGAGCTATTAGAAAATATCCTGATAGTCCACTAAAATTAGAAAAACATGAAATAAATTCGATGTTAGAAAGTCGTATAATGACAGAAAAAACTTCCTTCAAGTCAAAAAATATTACCGTGTTCGAGATCCTTGTCTAGTCTCATTTATAAAATTCGATTAAATTCATGGAAGACTAAATTTTCAAAAAATGTAGAATGTGCTTGTGGTCATCCAATATCAATTGAACATATTCTTTTTGATTGCCCATTGCTATCCCTGTTATACAACATATCTGGGATAGATGTAGCAAAAAGGGGATCTTTAATGATATAATCTACAGCGAAGAAATGATACAAATAGCATCAGTTTTATCCAGCACTATACTTGCAAATTTATTGTAAACATTAAATCATTTATAGTTATTGTATTAATGTTTATAATGTAGCCTTTCACACATAAGTGCATATTCACACTAACACACACACGCACACACTCGCACGCACACACACACACACATACACACACACACACACACACACACCACACACAAAACACACACACACACACCACTCTAACACACAATGCATACGCACAGTACACAAACACACGCACACACACACACACTCGCCCCACACTCACACACACAAACACACACTCACACACACACACTCACACCACACACACAGACACGCGCGCGCGCGCGCGCGCACGCGCGCAAACACAGGCACAAACTCTTACGCAGCCCGTTTTAATTTGTTGTTGTTGCTGGTTTTTTTTTTGTTTTTTTTTATTGGTTTATTTTTAGTCTAATATCACCATTGTTGTGAACAGACGTTAAATTAATCAATCAATCAAGAAGAAGTAACACTCAAACGCCAAATGCAACCACGTAGTTCTTTTGGAAGAAGAAGAAGAAGAAGAAGAAGAAACATTCAAACACCCGTCAAACCAGGCACCTTGTTGGGTATTATTTTGTTTCCTCTTTTTTTTTTTTTCATGGACTGCCGTCCTCCAAGGCTTTTGGGGGAAGCAGAGCGCGAGCAGATCCATCAAAATATAATTATGTTATTCTCTCATGTCAAAACAGGGAAACATTACAGACAGGAGAAGGAAGAACAGGAGGAGGAGGAGGACGGAGAAGAAGAAGAAGGAGAGAAGAAGAAGAGAAGAAAAGAAAAGAAGAAGAAGAAGAAGAAGAAGGATAAGAAGGAAAGAGAAGGAGAAGAAAAAGAAGAAGAAATATCATTATACCAGTACAACGAAAGCGCTTTTGAGTTTGAGTGCTACGTTGCAGCCAAATTTTTCATGTCGTGGTATTCTTTTTTTCTTCCTTTTCTTTCTATGTATGCCCCGCCCCCCCCCCCCCCCCCCCCCCCCCCTCCCCCCCCAATTTTCAAGTGTGACCAAGGTTTTCCAAGGCGTTGGGTGAACGAGAGCGCCACGGGTAGGAGAGCGCCCCTGCAGATACGTGTAATTACGTTATTCTATCATATCAAA
>JAFLJL010003958.1:5000-10000 GCA_018398815.1 Conus ventricosus | reverse complement strand
ATACTCTTTCTCCTTTCTTTTTAACAATTTTTTTTGTATTCTCGCCTTGCAATACAATAAGCCGCTCTATCTTGTGGATCATGAGTACAACAGCTAATTCTTAACAGTGTTAATAAAGAAGTGGCGGATGCTGATGTGGATAGTTCATTTAATCGTCCAATATCCATAGCAGAGGTCACTTTAGCTATTAGAACACTGAAAAATGGCAAGTCAGCTGGCCTAGATGGTCTTATTGGAGAATTATTTAAACACGCAACACAGCAGGCTGTGCTATTTTTTTCACAAATTATTTAATGTCATTTAATGAGGGCTTGTACCCTGATAATTGGTGTGAATAAATTTTTTTGCCTATATTTAAAAAAGGCGATGTTGACAATCCCAATAATTATAGAGGAATTTCCCTTAGTGACATTAGCAGAAAACTATTTGGAATAATTATTGATAGGAGAATACAAGAATGGGTTGATGAGAATAATATAACCGGGCAACAGCAAGCAGGATTCAAAAAGGGTTATTCGACCGTGGATCACATGTTTACTTTGTTGGCACTTATTCAAAAGCAGTTTTCTCGTAATCGTAAGCTATATGTTGCTTTTGTAGATTTTCAAAAGGCATTTGATTCAATCAATAGAAATATACTTTGGCCAATACTACAAAAAATGGTATATGTGGTAAACTCTATAGGTGTATTAAAAGCATGTATAATGTTGTTAGAGCTAGAGTCCGTTGTGGAGGCAAACTGATGGATTTCATTAATTGTACAGCTGGGGTCAGACAAGGAGATGCATGCAGTCCAGTTTTATTTTCCTTGTTTATAAATGAACTAGCTATAGAAGTTATCAATGATGGTAGACATGGTGCCTTGTTGTCTCTTGATACTTTAGAGTTGATTATTCTCTTATTAGCTGATGATATTATTTTGATATCAGAAACGCCTGTTAGAAACGCCTGTTGGTCTACAGACACAGTTGAATAATTTACGACGTGCAGCTGGTACACTTCAATTAAAAGTTAATGTGTCAAAAAGTAAAATCATTGTGTTTCGTAAGGGGGGCTAGCTTGGTGCAAGGTAAAGATGGGTTTATGGTGATGTTAATATGCCAGTTGTTAATGCATGTAAGTATTTAAGTATAACGTTTTCTACACGGTTGAGTTTCACAGGTGCTTGTAAAGATATGGCAAGTAGGGCAAAGAATACTTTACTATGTATTATGAAAAAGTTGTATGTTTTGAATAATACATCCTTTAAGGTATTCATCAGGTTATTCGATACCCAAGTACAGCCCGTTGTACTTTACGGCTCTGAATTATGAGGCTTAGACAAAGCTGCTACTTGTTGCGAATCTGTACAGTTATTTGCTCTCAAAAGAGTTTCTTGGTGTAGATAGACGTACGCCGAATGATATGATATATGGAGAAACCAATCGCTACCCAATATTTGTTTTATCTGCTGTTAATTGCATTTGTTATTGGCTTAAATTATTGCAAATGTGTAATGATAGAATTCCTAGAAAAGCCTACAATATGCTTCTAGATATGGACTCTAAAGGTAAAAATAACAGGGCCTCTAAAGTACGTATTTGTTTGACAGAATATGGGTTTGGATATGTCTGGTTAAATCAGGGAGTGGGAAATATCAAAGTATTTATAAGTATTTTCAGGCAATGATTAATAGATTGTACATGGCAAAAATGGTCTGACCATATTCACAATAGTGACAGATTTAGTTTCTATACCAATTTTTGCAGTGTGCATGATTTGAAACCATATTTGACCACTAATATTGATAGACATTTACAGTATGTTACAACACGATTTCGATTAGGAATATCAGAATTAAAAGTGCACCATTATAGATACAGAATGGCTAACAACGAGGATCTGATTTGTCCATTATGTAAAAAGTAGCACAAGAAAATGAAATACATTTTTTCTTTGCTGTCCTGTTCTTAGTGGTATTCGTGAAAAGTTCATCAAAACTAAGTATCATAGTCAACCGAGTTTATTTAAATTGTGTTTATTAATGTATTCTCAATCAGTTGAAGTTGTTAGAGGTCTTTCAATGTTTCTTTCAAAAGCATTTAAGTTCAGAGAAACTGCCACATCTTAACAATTTTGTTTGTATCACCTTTGTTATGTTTTTGTTAAGTCATAACTAGCGCTGCTTCAATGTTCTTTTGTTGTTCACATTCCCCTCATAAGGGGCCTTGGCCTGAATGAAAATAAACGGGATTCTGAATTCCGAATCTCTCTCTCTCTCTCTCTCTCTCTCTCTCTCTCTCTCTCTCTCTCTCTCTCTCTGTGTCCCACCTTTTCAGCAGCTATCCATCCATCCATCCATCCATCCATAGCTCTCTCTCTCTCTCTCTCTCTCTCTCTCTCTCTCTCTCTCTCTCTCTCTCTCTCTCTGTCACTGTCTCACCTTTTCTGCAGCTGTCCAGAAGTGTGTTTCGGACGAAGTTTTCTCGTTTCCATGGCACCGTTGTTTGGAAGTGATCCATATAGTTCTCTTTTTTTTTTCTTTTTTTTTCTTTTCCTTTTTTTTCTTTCCTTTTTTTTAATTATTTTTTTTTTTTTAGCTCTGTCAGGACATACCTCCACTCCCGCCTTACCCCCTCCCTCTTTCGTTCAATAACCCTCTCCGTCTCTGTCTCTGTCTGTCTGTCTGTTTGTCTCTGTCTTTCTCTCTGTCTCTCTTTCGTTCTCCCTCTTTCTCACTTTCATTCCTTCTCTCTCTCTCTCTCTCTTTTTTTTTTTCATTTGTTCTCTCTCTCTCTCATTCGTATTCTCTCTCTCTCTTTCTCTCTCTCTCTCTCTCTCTCTCTCTCTCTCTCTCTCTCTCTCTCTTCCTTTCTCTCTCTCTTTTCACTCGTTCTCTCTCTCTCTCTTTCCTTCTCTCTCTCTTTTCATTTGTTCTCTCTCTCTCTCTCATTCGTATTCTCTCTCTCTTTCTCTCTCTTTCCATTCGTTCTCTCTCTCTCTCTCTCTCTTTTCATTTGTTCTCTCTCTCTCATTCGTATTCTCTCTCGCTTTCTCTCTCTTTCCATTCGTTCTCTCTCTCTCTCTCTCTCTCTCTCTCTCTCTCTCTCTCTCTCTCTCTCTCTCTCTCTCCCTCTCTCTTTCTTTCTCTCTCTCTCTTTTCATTCGTTCTCTCTCTCTCTCTCTCTCTCTCTCTCTCTCTCTCTCTCTCTCTCTCTCTCTCTCTCTATCTCTCTCTCTGTCGCTGTCTTGGAATGATCCGTACTGTTCTTCTGGTCCTAATGAGGGTCTCGGGGTATCAGTCAGGGTTACGGTTGGTGCTTGTTTGTCACTGTCCGGGGGGTGTGGGCGCAGAGGGGGGGGGGGGGGGGGGGGGGGGGGGGGGGGATGGGAGAGCTGAAAATCGGATGGGGGAGGAGGGGAGGGTTTGTGGTTGATTTCTTCTTCTTCTTCCTCCTCCTCTTCTTCTTCTTGTCTTGCGTAAGTTTGTGATTGAAGCGCGTGCTTTGTCTCCGTACGTCTAGCTTCAATTCGTTCCCCCCCCCCCCCACGCCCACCCCGCCTTTTCCTTCATCTCCCTGCTCTCTGTCTTCCTCCATTCATCCTCGCTCCCTCCCTCACCCCCCTCTCTCCCTCTCACTCTCAAAATCACCGTTTCTCTCACCCACTCCCCCCCTTTTCCATCAAAGAATGCAAATCGTGATTATGAAGATTATGGATGTGATTTCGATCTCACTCTATCCCATCTTTCATTCTCTTGACAACCTTTCCCCCTCCCCCTCTCTCTTCCCCCCTCTCTCTCTTTGCCCCTCTCTGTCTCTCTACCCCTCCTCTATTTCTTTGTGTCTCTTTCTCCATCTCTGCCTCTGTCTGTCAGTCTGTCTGTCCGTCTGTCTGTCTGTCTGTCTCCTCTCTCCTGCAATCTATCTATCTCTGTCTGTCTGCCCCCCTCCCTCTCTCTCTCGCCCTCCCTCCTACAATCTGTCGGTCTCTCTCCTACAATCTGTCTGTCTGTCTCTGTCTGTTCTCTCTCTCTCTCTCTCTCTCCTCTCTCTCTCTCTCTCTCTCTCTCTCTCTCTCGCCCTCCTTTCTTCCCCCTGTCTGTCTGTCTCTGTCTGTCTGTCTTGCCTTATCTCTTTCCCACTACCTGACTGTCTGGTGGTCTGTTTGTGTCTGTCTCCCTGTCTGTCTGTCCGTATGTCTCTGTCTGTATGTCCGTCCGTCTCTGTCTGTCTGTCTGTCTGTCTGTCTCTCTCTCTCTCTCTCTCTCTTCTCTCTCTCTCTCGTCTGTCTGTCTGTCTGTCTGTCTTGTCTCTCTCTCTCTCTCTCTCTCTCTCTCTCTCTCTCTCTCTGTCATCCCTTAACCCTCTCTTCCCCACCCACGGTCTTTTCTCTTCCATCACAGGCTCCAAGCCTGGATTATGGATGTGATGGTGGAGGGATTCCCCTCTGTTCCCCCCGGACCCCTCCCCCCCCCCTCCCGCTAACGATGATCAGAGTCCCGCTTCCACTGTTTTCTTTCGCATTTATCAAAAAAAGAGGAGGGTGCAGTTTTTCACGCAGTGACACTGACTCACCCCTCCCCCACCCTCCTCTCCCTCCTACTATTCTACACCCCCTCTCCTCTCCTCCCTTCGCCCTTCACCAACCCCCCCCCCCCCCCCCCTCTCTCCTTTCTCTTCAGCCTATCCGCTTCAATTAAAAGTTGAGATCCCGTTGGAAGTCGAGAGAGCGATGGGTCTAAATGAACGGGGGCATTCATTTCAATGTCCGTTTGAAGGACAGTGTGTGTGTGTGTGTGTGTGTGTGTGTGTGTGTGTGTGTGTGTGTGTGTGTGTGTGTGAGAGAGAGAGAGAGAGAGAGAGAGAGAGGGAGAGAGAGGAGGGACTTGTTCGTGTTGTCGGTCTGAGCTATCTGAAAAAAGTGTTATCTTCAACCTTCCACAAGAACACCACAAGACCATTCGTAATCCATGATTTTGACAACGTCTGTTTTATGATATGAATATATTAATACATAAA
>JAFLJL010003957.1:0-11462 GCA_018398815.1 Conus ventricosus | reverse complement strand
GAGTGCAGTGACAACAATCTGCCTGGCTGTTGTGCTGTTATGATGAGTGCAGTGACAACAATCTGCCTGCTGTTGGCTGTTTTCATGAGTGCAGTGACAACAATCTGCCTGGCTGTTGTGCTGTTATGATGAGTGCAGTGACAACAATCTGCCTGGCTGTTGTGCTGTATGATGAGTGCAGTGACAACAATCTGCCTGCTCTTGTGCTGTTATGATGAGTGCAGTGACAACAATCTGCCTGGCTGTTGTGCTGTTATGATGATGCAGTGACAACAATCTGCCTGGCTGTTGTGCTATATGATGAGTGCAGTGACAACAATCTGCCTGGCTGTTTGCTGTATGATGAGTGCAGTGACAACAATCTGCCTGCTGTTGTGCTGGCCAATGATGCAGTGACAACAATCTGCCTGGCTGTTGGCTGTATGATGAGTGCAGTGACAACAATCTGCCTGGCTGTTGTGCTGTATGATGAGTGCTGTGACAAGAATCGCCTGGCTGTTGTGCTGTTATGATGAGTGCAGTGACAACAATCTGCCTGCTGCTATGCTGTTAGATGAGTGCAGTGACAACAATCTGCCTGGCTGTTGTGCTGTTTTCATGAGTGCAGTGACAACAATCTGCCTGGCTGTTGTGCTGTTATGATGAGTGCAGTGACAACAATCGCCTGGCTGTTGTGCTGTTATGATGAGTGCAGTGACAACAATCGGCCTGGCTGTTGTGCTGTTATGATGAGTGCAGTGACAACAATCTGCCTCGCTGTTGTGCTGCTATGATGAGTGCAGTGACAACAATCTGCCTGGCTGTGTGCTGACCAATGAGTGCAGTGACAACAATCTGCCTGGCTGTTGTGCTGACCAATGAGTGCAGTGACAACAATCTGCCTGGCTGTTGTGCTGTTATGATGAGTGCAGTGACATCAATCTGCCTGGCTGTTGTGCTGTTATGATGATGCAGTGACAACAATCTGCCTGCTGTTGTGCTGTTATGATGAGTGCAGTGACAAGAATCTGCCTGCCTGTTGTGCTGTTATGATGAGTGCAGTGACAACAATCTGCCTGGCTGTTGTGCTGTTACAATGAGTGCAGTGACAACAATCTGCCTGGCTATTGTGCTGTTATGATGTGTGCAGTGACAACAATCTGCCTGGCTGTTGTGCTGTTATGATGAGTGCAGTGACAACAATCTGCCTGGCTATTGTGCTGTTATGATGAGTGCAGTGACAACAATCTGCCTGGCTGTTGTGGCTGCTATGATGAGTGCAGTGACACAATCTGCCTGGCGTTGTGCTGTTTAATGAGTGTAGTGACAACAATCTGCCTGCTCTTGTGCTGCTATGATGAGTGCAGTGACAACAATCTGCCTGGCTGTTGTGCTGTTTGATGAGTGTAGTGACAACAATCTCCCTGGCTGTTGTGCTGTATGATGAGTGCAGTGACAACAATCTGCCTGCTGTGTGCTGTTATGATGAGTGCGGTGAGAACAATCTGCCTGCCTGTTGTGCTGTTATGATGAGTGCAGTGACAACAATCTGCCTGGCTGTTGTGCTGTTATGATGAGTGCAGTGACAACAATCTGCCTGCGGTGTGCTGTTGAATGAGTGCAGTGACAACAATCTGCCTGGCTGTTGTGCTGTTATGATGAGTGCAGTGACAACAATCTGCCTGCCTGTTGTGCTGTTATGATGAGTGCAGTGTCAACAACTCTGCCTGGCTGTTGTGCTGTATGCGCGGTGTGGGTTGTTCCCCTGTTGTGAACCTCAACCAGTCTTGTGCAGTGCCTGTGGACTATACGGAAAGTTTGGACACTGACCAATCACTACAGCTTGACTTCCTAATGCTTCTTCTTCTTCACTGACCAATCAGGCCAAACACTACAGCTTGACTTTCTTCCTTCTTCTTCTTCTTCTTCTTCTTCCATTAGGCGCCAACATCGTTATGTCGATGGTTTTGTCGCACTAAGGGAGGTTGCATTTGTAGTGCAGTGGTGAGGTAGTCAGTAAGATTTTTTTTTTTTTTTTTTTTGGGGGGGTATTTAAACAGGAGGCAGCGACGGGCATGGTGGGGTGGAGGTGGTGAGAGAGAGAGAGAGAGAGAGGGGGGTGGGGGGCTGGGAGGTGTAGGGAGGACTTGATGGTTGGTGTTTACAGGTGAGAGGCCAGCCTGGACTTGAAAGAGTCCAGCGACTCGGCCGTCATGACCCTCTGAGGCAGTCTATTCCATTCCGGGTAGTCCTTGGAAAGAACATCTGTCGGTATTTAGTTCTATGGGAAGGAATGTCGTAGCAGAGGGGGTTGTTCTTCCTGGAGCTCAGCCTGCTGCTGGTTGGCTTGGCAGGTAGATGGAGTTGATGGAGATGTGTCCATGAGGGTATTTGTAGAACATCTCCAGGCGAGCTCCCTGTCGTCGCTGTTGGAGTGTGGGCCAGTCGAGGGATTCTAGGATGGAGTCAACGCATGAAGTTTGGTGGTAGGATTTTTGAGACCCGTCTTGCTGCTCTGCGTTGAATTTTTTCCATGGCCTGGGTCTCAGTTGCAGTGTACGGATCCCATACAGGGGCTGCATACTCAAGAATCGGACGGACAAAGGTTTTTGTACGCAGCTTCCTTTGTCTTCCTGTTGCCGACTTGAGGTTGCGTTGGAGAAAGCCTAAGGTCTTGTTGGCTTTGCTGGTGATGGAATGGATATGGATTCCAGTCTTGTCATCTGGATGGTGACTCCCGGGTATTTATTATACTGGCATTCTAAAGAGTGTTCCGGTGAAGCTCATATGCTGGGCGTGATCTTTGCTCGCTTGCGGGTGGCGCTCAGCGTGGAGCACTTCTGAGGATGGAATCGATGGACCATTTTTCTCCCAGATGGTGAGAGAGTTTAGATCTTCTTGCAGCGTCTTTGATTATTTCCTTTATGGTCCTGCTGCACATGGTGTCGCTGCGAACAAACAGACTTCTGATTGATGCATCAGGAAGGTCATTGACGTAAGCAAAAAGAGGCATGGCCAAGGATGACCCCTGGGGGACTCCGGGTTTCCCACAGGGACAAAGTCGGATCGGATCCTCAACTACAACAGCCTGCTGTCTGTCCTTGGGGAAAGTTCTCGATCATGCATGGTGCGGCCTCCGATGCCGTAGCCACGTAGTTTTTTGACAAGAAGGGCATGGTTGGCTTTATCGAAAGCCTGGAGAAGTCGAGGACAATAGTGTCCTCTGGTTCCCCCTCTCAAGTTCTTCTGTCGTTTCGCCCACACACCCGAGAAGCTGAGTTTCGCAGGACCTTTCCGCTTCGGAAGCCGTGCTCCCTTTTGGACAGAGAATGTTGTAAGTCTAAAGGGTTGGGACATCAGATGGCTGGTGAAGACGTGCTCCATCAATTTGCAGGCTATGCAGGTGAGGGAGATGGGGCGGTAGTTGGCCTCCCTGGTACCTTTCTCCTTTCTTGAACACGGGGGTGACAGGGGCCAACTTCAGTTAGAGGCAGTACTCCGGTTCTATAAAAAGTTTCGGAAGAGCAAGGTGAAGGCTGGGCTATTTGTATGCTACCATCTTCAGGAGTCTCGGGGTGATGCCGTCAGGGCCTGATGCTTTATTCGGGTCGAGGTTTCGCGGCAGATTATTCATCCTCTTCTGTGATGGAGTATGTCACGGGTGGATAGATAGGTACGTCAGAGGGGTGGGTTGAAAACGTTGTTCAAATCCTCAGCAGAAACTGTGTTTTTGGGAGTGAAGACAGAGCGAAACTGGCTGTTAAGTACCTGGGCTCGTTCCTAGGAGTCCGTGAACAGTTTCCCGCGTTCTTCAGCGCGCGCACACACACACACACACACACACACACACACACACACCACACACACACACACAAAACACACACACACACTATTATACAATTCGTCTGTAATACTTTAGGTGGGAAGACGTTTAAATTGAAGAAGAAGAAAGAAAAAGAAGAAGAAGAAGAAGAAGAAGAAAAACAAAAACAACAACAACCAACACACACACACACAAAACCACAACACACACACAAAACCCCCACCACACAACAGAGATTAGAAAACGGAAAGGGCAATCGTACCGGAAGTAGCTAGCCTCCCTCTTCGGTAATACGCTCTGGAGATCATCAGCGACATTCAGAAAATGATTGGAGCTCGATGGAATACCCAATAGATAAATTTCCATCACTGGCTCTCATGAAATGAAATGAATTCATCACAGTAAATAGCCCCGGTTTTTTACGAGGTAGTAGGGGAACAGACTTTCAGGGCACGTTCTTTGGGTGTTTTGTTTTGTTTTGTTTTTGAATGTTATATACCCGGGCACTAAACCGCCTATAAGTCGTGTAATCACTTGTCACTTTTGCGCAATGAGGTTCCCATTCTGGCAGAAACGGGAGAGGCCAATAGCGAAAACACGGGCCTGGGGACCCTCCACATCACTGTCCGGGCAGCGCAGCACAGGTCCGACATGTTTATGGGGCGGGTGGAAACACGGCCACCGTGTATCGGTTCTGCGCTCCCGTGTTCCCCTCATCCAGGCCTTCCGCTGCGCCGATTGGGATCAGAAGGGGAAAGCAGCCCCCATGATTAAAACGGGATTGTGAGGTGTGCGAGCGCCGGCGCCGCGGCGGCGTGTGTGTATGTTTTGTGTTTTGTGTGTGTGTGGGGAGAAAACGTAAAGGCAGGGGAGTTGAATGTGTGTGTGTGTGGTGTGTGTGTGTGTTTTGTGTGTAAAGGTTGTGGGCGAGTTGTACGAAGCCAATCCTGCTGGTGGATGCGATTCACGAGTGTTTATGTAGTATGCGTAATATATTTACGAGAGAAAAACAAAATACTTACCTGGCTATGTTTTCATCGCCTTTCGTCGGTTTATTTGTTTGTTTGTTTTTTCTTCAGCCGAATTGCGTAGAAACCGTTATACGGTGTAATAAGTTCGAGGACAGATGGACAATGACCAAGGGGAGCAATCCACGTGCTGGTGACGCTCCATGGAGCAGGACGACACAGGGGAAATCTGACCTGGTCAAGAAACATTGTCAAAATAGTCCACTGACTAGGGCGCTTGAAGTTATTCCTTACAAACTGTGACCATCGACTAACTCTCGTTTCATTCTTGTATCAATCAAACTTTCGAGTGACAGAAAACATGTTAAAATTTTGTATTTTCACACATTTATTAAAAAAAAAAACATGGGAAGTAACTCTTTCGGTCAATACTTTTTATTACTTCCCTTGGCGGAGAACAAACTAAACGACAGGGGACTTTCGCCTTCTGGAGTTTCCCGCACAACGGCTCACATTGCCAAACCCTTTACCCCCACAAACTGTCAAGAAGAACAACCGGGCATGCCCGAACGGAATGACCCCAAACCAGATCGACTTT
Source organism: Conus ventricosus (assembly GCA_018398815.1). Lineage (NCBI taxonomy): Eukaryota > Metazoa > Mollusca > Gastropoda > Neogastropoda > Conidae > Conus > Conus ventricosus. The sequence continues at coordinate 6,094 of JAFLJL010003957.1, read as the reverse complement.
GTCCTAAACTCGCGGCGCTTCAAATAAAGCATCAATAAAGCAAAGACGAGGACATAAATGGAGTGATATAGGCAGCGACCACGATCTCGTGCTGTCACAATGAAGATCAAATTGAAGAAAAGTCCCAAGCTGCGCACCCACGCATCAAGTTTGCCCTGGAGAAGTTAAAAGACCAGAGATAGAAGAGGCTTTCCCAGGCACAGCTGGGGGGGGCGGTTCGCGGCACTCAACTCTGGACAATGACATCAACGACCATCACAAACAGCTTTAATGAGGCTCTTGCGAAACAGCAAAGGGGGGTACTTGGGCGACAGAGGAAGAAACCCCAAGCATGGATCTCAAACGACATCCTTGACCTCTGCGACAAAGAAATCACTGAAGAATACAAAAAATTCCAGCCCTGAACAACCCGCACAGTATCGAAAAACCAAAAACCTGTAAAGAAGGAAATGATTGAAGCCAAAGAACATGGATCAATAATCAGTGCGAGAACATAGAGAAAGGAAATGGAAAAGGGAAACAGCAAACATGCTTCACCACACTGAAAAACCTCACCAAGACGCAGCAAAACAGATCGTCAGTCATCGAGGATACCTCAGGCGAGCTGCTGACAGAAAGCTCCGCTGTTTGAACAGATGGACACAGTACTGCAAGAACTTTTCAACTACCCTATACAGCCAGACGACAGTCTGTTTGAGGGGGACTCAACACCATAAGGGGAAAATCCTCACCATACCAGTGATGAGAGAAGAAGTGGAAGAAGCCATCGGCAGCCTTCCGGCAGGGAAATCACCTGGAGCAGACAATATTCCAGCGAGCTGCTCAAAACATGGGGGGAAGGAATTGGTCACTCTAGTAACATCGATTTGTCAGAAGATTGGGAGACAAACAGTGGCCCACAGAATGGACTCAATCACTCATCATCCCCCGCCCAAAAAGGAAATCTACGCCAAAGCCAGAACTACAGAACAATAAGGTTTTCATTACCACACCAGTAAAATCATGCTCAGAGTCATCTTGAATCGACTGAAGAAAGAGGCGGAAGAACACTGGCGGAAGAACAAGTGGATTCAGGGCAGGCAGAAGCACAGTAGAACAGATCTTCACTGCCCGGGTACTGATGGAGAAACATCTGCAACATCAGAGGACCTGTTCCACAACTTCATTTACTTTAGGAAAGCGTTGACAGGGTGTGGCAAAGGGTCTGTGGCAGGTGTTAAAAGTTTTGCATAGAGGAGGGTCTCGTCCAAACCATCCAAAGGGGCTGTATAACACCGCCCGCAGCGCAGTCCTCCTCCCAAAAACCAGATAGGGGACTACTTCAAGACCCAGTTGGAGTCCGTCAAGGCTGCCCGCTATCTCCCGTAATGTTTAATCTCTTCCTGGAAAACATCATGCGTGAAACCCCATGACTTCCATCCACTGTCTCCATCGGAGGAAGAATCATAATTAATTGAGGTTCGCAGATGACATCGACCTGATGGAGGCAGCAACGAAGAACTACAAGACCTGACAAAGAGACTGGAAGAAAGGGCGGTGCATATGGGAAAGGAAGTGAGCACAGAAAAAAGCAAAATCCTGGTCAACAGCACAACCAACACCATGCTGAAATCTACATGAACGGACCAACAGCTTGAAGAAGTGGGGCTTTCAAATACCTTGGCGCCACTCTCACCAAAGACGGTCGCTCTACAACAGAAATCAAGACAGACTAGCGATCGCAACAGCAGCATGGCAAAGCTAAACAAGATCTGGAAAAAGCAGGGGGATCAGCTTTCCTTTCAAAGATGAAGCTGTAAAAAGTCCCCGGTGCTGTCCATCTGCTGTATGGCTGCGAAAGCTGGACCATGACAGAGAGACCACCAAAAGAATCAGAGTTTTAAAATAAATGCTTCAGGCGCTTGCTCGGGATCTCTTGGCAAGACCGGAAGACAAACGACCTTGTGAGGAGCCAAATAACATCACTTGCAGGCCCCAAGAACCCTCTTGGCAACAGTCAAAAGAGGAAGCTGTCGTGGTTCGGGCATGTCATACGCCACAATTCACTGCCCAAAACAGTCATCCAGGGCACGCTGGAAGGCGGGAGAAAGAAGGGGGACGAAAGCAAATGCTGGATGGACAACATCAAAGAATGGACCAGGGTGGATGGCCCTACGCTGATGCGAAAGGCAGAGGACAGGGCCGGATGGGGCGGTGCCCGGGTTCGAGAGTGTCTCTCATCTCTCTCTACGCCCATCATGGGCAAAGAAAGATGAAGAATGAATGGCGGGGAACATTTTCTTCTCTCTTCTTTTCTCCTCTCTCTCTTCCCCTCCTCTCTCTCTCTCTCTCTCTCTCTCTCTCTTCTCTCTCATGAACTGCCCAAACTCACAGGAGTTTAATCAAGCCTGTCCACCGATGCTACACTTCTGTCACAGGAAAGGCACTTTGGCGCGCGTTGGTGGACATGTTTTCGCTAACAGATTTGTGTCGATCCTCTCAAATAGCGGGTCAGGGTCCGTTCACCCTTTGGGGGAGGCTGCGACTTCCAAGTGCCCTTCCGGTCATTGGGCCCCTTTAATGTTTGGGCCCTTTTCTCTTCTCTCTCTGACCAGGGGGGTCTCTCTCTCCCTCTCTCTCTCTTCTCTCTCTGACCAGGTGGGTCTCTCCACCTCTCTGACAGGTGGGTTTCTCTCTTTTCCCCTGACCCGGTGGGGGCTCTCTCTCTCTCTCTGCTGACCAGGCGGGTCTCCTCTCTCTCTCTCTCTCTCTCTCTCTTCTCTCTCTCTCTCTCTCTCTGTGACCAGTGGGTCTCTCTCTCTGACCGGTGGGGCTCTCTCTCTCTCTCTCTCTCCCCTCTTCTCTCTCTCTCCTCTCTATCTCTCTCTCTCTTCTTGACCAGGCTCTCTCTCTCTCTCTCTTCTCTCTCCTCTCTCTCTCTCTGACCAGGTGGCTCTCTTCTCTCTGTGACCAGGTGGGTCTCTCTCTCTCTCTCTGTGATCAGGTGGGTCTCTCTCTCTCTCTCTCCTCTCTCCTTCTCTTCTGAGCAGGTGGGTCTCTCTCACTCTCCTTGACCAGGGGTCTCTCTCTCTCTCTCTCTCTCTCTCTCTTTGTCTCTCTCTCTCTCTTCTCTGACCAAGGTGGGTCTCTCTCTCTCTCTCTCTCTCTCCTCTCTCTCTTGACAAGATGGGTCTCTTTCTCTCTCTCTCTATCTCTCTCTCTCTCTCTTCTCTGTCTCTCTCTTTCTTTCTTTTGACCAGGTGGTCTTTTCCTTTTCTTCTCTCTCCTCTTTTCCCCTCTCTTCTCCTCTCTCTCTTTCTCTCTGACCAGGTGGGTCTCTCTCTTTCTCTCTCTCTCCTCCCCCTCTCTCTGTCTCTCTCTTCTCTCTGACCAGGGGGGTCTTCTCTTCCATCTCAACTCTCTCTCTCTCTCTCTCCTATTCTTCTCTCTTTCTCTCTCTCTCTCCCCTCTCGTTCTCTCTTCCCCGGGGCGCGGGGCGGCAAGACGTGTTGTCTTCGTCAGTCCAGGAAAAACATGATTTCTTACTCAAGTAAGTGTTAAGAGTTAAAATCGAACTTCGAAAATACTGTGAAATTTTGATTAAGCCACAAGTAGTGCTGACGCGTCGATCCTTTTGTGGTGTTAAATAGAGAGAGGGGAGAGAGAAAAAAAAGTCAAACCGACAGCCGTTTAAGCCGGCCATGGCGTAGTGCGTGCCCGGGCCGGGGCATGCAGGAGCTGTAGGGCCTAGTGATGTGTCGGCTGTAGGTTACCCAAAGACTGTACGCCCTACGGGAAGAGGTTCATCGCTGAGCGGTTACTTTTGTCCGTAGTATTTGCTTCAGTGAAAAGCGGCTGAGCGCTGCGCCGCGAGCAGCTCTGCAGCCCCTCCCATTTACCGGTGCATAACACAGCCGACTGGCAAGATCAGGAATGATGGAACACATGTTTTACAAGTTTGTTTTCTCTCTTTCATTGTCTATGTTGTGTTTTATGTTGTTTGTGTGGGGTGTGTGGTGTGGTTGTGTGGTGTGTGTTGTGTGTGTGTGTTGTTGTTGTTTTTGTGTGTGTGTGTGTGTGGTGTGTGTGTTGTGTGCTCGTGCGTGCGCGCGCGCGGCGCGCGCGCGCGTGTGTGTGTGTGTGTGGGACTTTATCGTCATCTTATTTCTTTTTTTTTTTTTGTTTACATCACTCTGTGTCGTATCTTATTTCTTCTTTTTTGTTTTTTGTTTACATCACTGTGTCTTGATTTCAGAGAGAAAGAGAGTGCAGGGTGTGGGAGGGGGGGGGGGGGGGTGTCTTGACAGCATTCATAACTGTACTTTTTCCAAATACTATGTGCACTATGAGGGTTAGTTAGTAAAATGATAATGTTGATTACCTGCATCACATGTTGATGTTGCTTTTGCCTCCGTGCTTTTTTTGCTGGGGGCAGCTCCGATCGTGTGGGAATTGGTCGTTTTATGTCAGTGTGGTGGTGGATTTGGTACACTGAAATCGTTGGTATGCACTCCGATCAGTCGACAGTTCTTGGCGGGTGTGGTCCATGAACTGATTGGCTTCAAAATCTAAGAGCAATAAAAGCAGTTTGAAATGAAGGAAACACAGTGGTTTGCCCACAAGATCTTCACGCCTACAGTTCTGAACCAATTCTTGCATCTGCAAAGAAACAAAAAAGAATGGTGAAACTTGGTTCAATAGAAACTGTTTTTTAACGCCAGTCTGTAGACGTTCTCTCAGTGTGTGCATATGTGCGCGTGTGAGCACATGGTCACTTGTTATGCACATGCGTATCATTTCATACAAGTGTGTGTGTGTGTGGGGTGTTGTGTGTGTGTGTGTGTGTGTGTGGTGTGTGTGTGTGTGTGTGTGTGTGTGTGCGAGGTGTGTGCGTGCGTGCATGCTGGTGCGTGCGTGTGTGTGCAAACACCTATAAGTGTGTGTATTGAGCCTAGTAGTATCCTATGCATTTTCTCTCTCTCTTCTCTCTTCCTTCTATCTTTCTCTCCCTTTTCTCTCTCTCTCCCTTTTCTCTCCCCTTTTTCTCTTTTTCACCACACAACACACCACAAACCCAACACACACACACACAACACACCACACACCCATGCGCGCGTGCATGTACGCTCTCTCTCTCGGCTTTGCATGACAACATCGCGGGAGCAATTTCCTCGCTCACGCAGCTGAACTGACTCTCTCTCTACTCTCTTCTTTCTTCTCTCTTCTCCATCTCTCCTCTCTCTCTCCTCTTAATTAAAACAACGTATTCAGGAAATGTAACACAGAAAATGATCTCACCTTTCTTCGGGCTTTTGGAAAAAAAAAACAACCGGAACCCTTCTTCCGAGAATTATGACAGTTCGGCGCAGCGCACCAGTTGCCTCCTGCCTTAAATCGCCCTGTTGGACACGCGTTGGGAAAGATAGATGTCAGGGTGGGAGTGGCAAACATGGAATGTGCCCGCCCTCTGGGTTCACTTTTCGGCGGAGTGAACCATCTTTCCGTAGGGCGAACTATCTTTGGTTACACCCCATGATGCCAGCATGGGGCCAACTACCGATCCATGGGCCAAAACACCGGTATATTTGTGTGCGGGGGTAACCTCGAGCAGATAACGGACACGCTTGATCCAATACAGAAAACAGTTACATGTGTTTAAACAGTGTATGCCCACTGGAGGTTTGCACTACATCCAAAAGGTAAAATGGGGAAATACATACTAAAGGAGGTGAAATGACAGGGAAAAAATTTCCGTGCACAACCAAAGAATTGACTGCTCTAAGACTTACTACCACTCTCAATTCCCTCGCCTTGACCCTTACATAGGATGAACAGAGGAAGTCAAGATCTTAATATAATCTTACAACGGGTACCATTCTTATAAAGGGAAAACAGTCTCAGTGGGTCGTAGGATTTCGCAGGCTGCGTACTATTTACACACACGGTGTGCCTGCTGCCGACCACTCTCCATACACACATGCGTTCCGACATGAAGCAGCGACGGCAGCGCGAAAGGCGCTGGGTCAGTGGGGTTGGCAGTGATGAGCAGCGTGCAACCGTAAAGAGACACGCGCGTGGCTTATCCGCCAATCACACGGGGAAAAGCGTGGGGGAA
>JAFLJL010003956.1:10000-16119 GCA_018398815.1 Conus ventricosus | reverse complement strand
AAGAAAAAGGTAATAAAACGCAAAGGGGTTTGGCGAAAAAAAAAAAATTTCAAAAAACTGAGCAACCGCAATCTAGAAGCAAATAATGTTGGCCAGTAAAAAAAAAAAAAAAATAGTTCGAAAACCTGACCTCAAATGGCACTGGAACCATATTTAGAATGGAAATAAAATTTGAATTCATAAGCCCTTTTACATTTTTTAGCCGTCAAAAAAGTTTCAGAAAAGCATTCAACTCTGGCCCTTTACATGTAAGTCTTATGCCAGAGGACAATAGTCGGAAAGAGATTGAAATAAAGCCATATGGGAATAAACATACATCCTCCACAGAAGAGAAACGGTTTTAAAAGATGCTTCTACAAGATACAATTCATTCCACAAATGAAATTAGGAGACACGTTCACAATAATATTTGAAATTTCTGTCTTAAAAGATGTGAGAGGGATGGGTTGTGGCGTAGTGACGTCCTTCTAAAAGGAATTCTAATTAGCTGGCAAAACTTAGACGTTGAAAAACTTAAAGTTACTGTCGTCATTCTTCACAATGGTGAGGATATTAAGGTCATAACAACAAGCAAAAAAATCAATATTAGTCTAAATAGAAACAATCTTACAGAACTGAATTGGATTAATCTACACATTTAGATCTTATAGGATTTTATTATACTGAACAGGTTTTTGACAGAAAGTATGATAAACATAATAACTGGATTAGATTAAATTCTATTATAAAACTATGGAGCAATTAAACTTTATGATAAAAAACCCCTCATTGTTCATTAATTGTGGACAAATTGGTTGTGGAAAAACAATATTATCCTCGACCTGTTACAAACAGTTTATCATTATAATTTTGATCATATTGTGATTTTCTGCCCAACACTTAAATGGAACAAAGCATATCATGATAGAAGGTTTAAATGGACTGATGATAACATATTTTTAGTTAATCCTAGCAATAAACTGAGTGAGTGTCTAGAACGCTTTTTATATTGTTTGAAGAACGCAGACACTATTTATTATAGATGACTGTTCAGCAGAAAGAGACAAGTTAAAAAGAAAACACTTTGTCGAAACTAGCTTTCAGTGGAAGACATGCTGGGATAAGTGTGTGGATTTTATGTCAGAAATATAACTCGGTTTTAAAAGACTTTAGAGAACAATTAAAACTGTAGTTTTATTTCACATGAAAGACAGAGATGCATTTGATGAATGTTTGCGTGAAAATGATTATTGAAATGATCAGAAAAACTAGGATTAAGCAAAAACTAAAATCTGAAAAGTTTAGTAAATTAGTATTGAAAACGATAACCCTACACAGTATGTTTGTTTGTAAATAATCGTTATTTTTTGGTTAATTGAAGTCTTACTTGTCAGAGAACAGAAAACACGGATCTAGGTCGCCCTAGCCCCGAACCTAGTGAGGCTAGGTGAGTTAGAATCCGTGTTTTCCTGTTCTCTGTCATCTCTTTAAAACAGTGACGCTAAAACAGCAACAGCATTTTCAACAAAATGAATGTTGCTGGCCATGTGAGCCGCCTCTGAACCCTACACACTCTCCTCCCTGTCTCCTGACTTTGGAGTTCAATGTGTTCCTGATTAAAGTCCTGTTCTGCTTCGTGTTTGTGGATATTCACTTCCCCGCCCCTCCCCCCCCCCCCCCCCTCTCCCCGACCCCCACCTCTCCTTAATCCACCTAATCCTGTTAAGGGCCACGGTGTGCTACGGACAAATTATCAGTATTTCCCTGATCCTCTACTTACCCCTCTATCCCCCCCCCCCCCCCCCCCCCCATCACGTGATTATAGTGGAACTCTACAACGGTACCAACAACCGTATTGATTTAAGTGCAAGAAACGAGGAATCTTTTATATATCCTCCCTTATTGTAAAGATTACCCATATCGATTTCAATGCAACAATCATCGCATGTGTGTGTGTGTGTGTGTGTGTGTGTGTGTGTGTGTGTGTGTGTGTGTGTGTGTGTGTGTTCGTGCGTGCGTGCATGCGTGCGTGCGTGCTTGCGCGTGTGTTTGTGTGTGTGTACCTATATGTATACGTATATGTACAGTGTGTGTGTGTGTGTGTGTGTGTGTGTGTGTGTGTGTGTGTGTGTGGTGTGTAAATGACAGCCAGTACCCATCTCTTACCCTCCATCCCTCCCCTCTCCCTTGCGCCCTTTCACCCTCTCTTCTACCCCTCTCCCCCCTCCAGTTCATGAAAATCATCAATTATAGGATTTGGCAAGGCCTGCTATGTGCCATTCTGGTGTGAGCAGAATCCGAAGACTAATCTGTCACTATCGACCCCAGAGAGGATGGATAGGAAGAAGAACCGTACTTATGGGTGTCTTCCGCGATGTGATATTCAGTTAGTCCGATGGAATGATAGTGGGAAGGGAGACCGTCAGTATATTTTGTATGTGGAGAATAACTCATGGGTTGAGAGCTGGAAAGCGAGATTTGAATGTCTGATGACATCTTCACTCTGTGTGTGTGAGTGTGTGTACTTTCAGTACAAGAATCATGGATTCACATGTATGCATTTTCGGATCAATACGCAAGATCTTTTTTTTTTAACAAACAAAAAAACAAAACACAAGCAGACTCATCCCTCACAGGGTTCGCTAAGCCTGGCATCTGTATTTGAGGTGTCACCATTATTCGGAGACTAATCTGGCAGTATCTGAAGAATTGGCTAGGAAGAAACACTGTAGTTATCGGCGTCTTCGGCAACACGATAGCACGTCTCTCTGAGAGACTGTCCGTGTGTTGGAATGTGGGGAATAAATTATGGGCTGAGGGATGGAAAGTGGGGTGTGAAGGAATGGCGTCTTAAGCGCGCTGTGTGTGTGTGTGTGTGTGTGTGTGGTGTGGTGTGTGTGTGTGTGTGTGTGTGTGTGTGTGTGTGGTTGGTGTGTGTGTGTGTGTGTGTGTGTGGTGTGTGTGTGTGTGTGTGTGTGTGTGTGTGTGTGTGTGTGTTGTGTGTTTGTGTGTGTTGTGTGTGTGTGTGTGTGTGTGTGTGTGTTGTGTGTGTGTTGTGTGGTGTGTTGTGTGGTGTGTGTGTGTGTGTGTGTGTGTGTGTGTGTGGTGTATGTGTGTTGTGTGACAGTGTTCTGCGGGCATGCGTGTGATTTGTGTGTGTGTGTGTGTGTGGTGTGTGTGTGTGTGTGTGTGTGGTGTGTGTGTTGTGTGTGTGTGTGTGTGTGGTGCGCGCGCGCGCGCGCGTGTGTGTATGTGTGTGTGTGCGTGTGTGTGCATGTGTGTTCGTGCGCGCGCGCGCGTTGTGTGTGTGTGTGTGTGTGTGTGTGTGTGTGTGTGTGTGTGTGTGTGTTGCGCGCGCGCGCGCGTGTGTATGTGTGTGTGTGCGTGTGTGTGCATGTGTGTCGTGCGCGCGCGCGCGTTGTGTGTGTGTGTGTGTGTGTGTGTGTGTGTGTGTGTGTGTGTGTGTTGTGTGTGTGGTGTTGTGTGTGTGCATGTGTTTCGTTTTTTCTATCTCACGTTGAAAGGTAACGATCCGCCTCAAAAAAGAAAACAAAATAAAGCAAAGAAAAACCGCCCGTTTCACGACCACCACCCTTTAAGTAAACAAAACTCACAACAGTTTGAAAGAAGAGTTGGTGGGGGTGGAGAGGGAAAGAAGGCTGGGAACAGGAGGGGGGTGGGGGTGGAGGGTGAAGGGATTAGGAAAGGGGGAAGGAGTCTTATGACAGACGACGAAGAAGACATTTGTTATATCAATGACAGCATCAGTAATACCAACGATCTTCAGCGCGCGCACGCACACACACACACACCACACACACACACACACACACACACACACACACACACACACACCACACACACAACACACACACACAGACACACACACACACACATCCCCTTTCTGCACACACTCCCTCCTCTCACACATGCACACATGTCTATCTCTCTATCTCCCTTTCTCTGTCTCTGTCTGCCTGTCTTCTGTCTGTCTGTCTCTCTCTCTCTCTCTCTGTCTCTCTGTCTGTCTGTCTGTCTGTCTGTCTTGTCTGTCTGTCTGTCTCCTCCTCTCTCTCTCTCTCTCTCTCTCTCTCTCTCTCTCTCTCTCCTCTCTCTCTCTCTTCTCTCTCTCTCTCTCTCTTCTCTCTTTGTCAATAAAAACGATTCTGAAGCGTCTGAAGCGCCTCTCTCTCTCTCTCTCTCTCTCTCTCTCTCTTCTTTTTTTTTTTTTTAATAAGTATTATTCTTATTACTATTGTTATTGTCAATATTATAATGTTGCTATATTCTTCATTGTTTCTGTCATGATTAATATGTGCAGTCTGTTTAGTTGAATGCTGTAGAATAGCAAGGACAGATTGGAAGAATAGGCACTGCCTAAAATCTCTATCCTTGAGTAATAAAGTTTTTGAGTCTTGAGTCTTGAGTCTCTCTCTCTCTCTCTCTCTCTCTCTCTCTCTCTCTCTCTCTCTCTCTCTTCCAAAGATTCGCCAGCAGCAAACACCGTAGCATCACCACCTCACCACGCACCACCACCCTCCTCCTCCCTCTCCACTCCCATCTACCCCCCCCACCCACCCCCACCACCACCACCGACACTCCCTCCCGTCTCCCTCACCCCCAACACCTTCCTCCTTCCGTACCTTTGTACCAGTGCCCCTACCATTGATCAACGTCAACACAGCACCTCCACACAAAAGGCCGGCGGTACTGGAGAGGACAAACGAGTCGTGTGTGAGGGAATATACTGTCATTATCAGCTGTTTCCCTATCAGTCTTGCCAAGAGCCCGTTTTTCTTTTTTCCTTTTTTAAACATATACACCAGTCTCCTTAATCTGGGGAGGCGAAGAAAATTAAATGTTCCTGAAGACTATAATCATAGCTTTGAGCGGGTTAGGAAAAAAAAAAGGAAGGGAGGGAAGGAGGGGTGGTGGGGGGACGGGAAGAAGACTTGGGGTGGGGGGGGGGGGGTATTAAAGCGTTGACGTGGAGGGGGGGGGGGGCGTATGATGGGGAAGGGGAAGGGGCAGGTCACACACGACAATGAAGAGTTTGCTCTGAATCACTACATCATCCTTAAAAGCATCTTGAAGCCTTGCAGAAGTTTGAACCAGCATTTGATATTAAACTGATAATCGATCAAAAGACAACCCCGCCCCCCCCCCCCCCCCCCCCCCCCCCCTAATCATTTCACTTATTTTGGGGATTTCTGCCGATGAAATCATTCACAATCTTTAAATACATGACCTTCCCCTTAGCTGACGTCACACTCCAGGCCTTCTCACTCACCCGTGACCCAACTTTTGCGCTAGTTGGTTTCTCCCAAATAGTCCCATTGCTTTCATTTGAATCTGTCTGCTTGGAACCAGCAGGCAAGCACCCTGGTGGGCAGGTGAAAGAAAAAAGGTCGATCAACTTTCTGACACAAGGAAAATTCTCAAAACATTTCTAATTGTGCCTGTCTATAAATACTGGACTCCTTGAGCAAGGCATCGGCGCATTGAATGTTTGGTGTGCAGCCACAGAGTATGAGAGGAAAAGGTGGGAGAGGGGGGTGTAGGGGAGGAGCGGTCGTTGACTGAAAGGTGAGACCAGGGGCTTTAGGCTGTCTGGTTAGAAAGGAGGTGGGTGGACAGGGGGGGGGGGGGGGGGGGGTCAGGGAGGAATCTAAATAACAGAGGAAACATAGAAAGGTGGGAACTAAAACATGAGACAGCAGTGTGATGAAAGAAAAATGATTACTAAAGCCAAACTCTCTCTCTCTCTCTCTCCTCTCTCTCTCTCTCTCTCTCTCTCTCTCTCTCTCTCTCTCTCATTTTTTGTTTCATTTGGTATTATTATTTTTCAGAATTTGTATCTTTTCTCTTTCTTTTCTTTTCTTTTGGCCCCGAAGGGCTGGAAGTAAAAAAAAAAAAACAGTTATGCTTACTCACTACCCTCTGAAAATAAAATTCGTTCGTTCGTTCGTTCGTTCGTTTCTCTCTCTCTCTCTCTCTCTCTCTCTCTCTCTCTCTCTCCTCTCTCTCTCTCTCTCTCTCCTCTCTCTGTTTGCGTGTGCGTGCGTGCGTGTATGTGTGTGTGTGTGTGGTGTGTGTTGTGTGTGTGTGCGCGCGCGCGCGCGCGTGCGTGCGTGCGTGCG
>JAFLJL010003956.1:0-5000 GCA_018398815.1 Conus ventricosus | reverse complement strand
CCTCCCACACCACGCTAATTGGACAGGTGTGCCACTCCCCACACCACGCTAATTGGACAGGTGTGCCACTCCCACACCACGCTAATTGGACAGGTGTTCCCCTCCCACACCACGCTCATTGGACAGTGGTGTACCTCCCACACCACGCTAGAGAGGCAGGAGCCTAACAGCAGATGAACTAATTGGACAGGTGTGCCCCTCCAACACCACCCTCTCTAACAGCAGATGAACTAATTTGGGACAGGTGTGCCCTCCCACACCACGCTAATTGGACAGGTGTGCCCCTCTAACAGCGGATGAACTAATTGGACAGGTGTGCCCCTCTAACAGCAGATGAACTAATTGGACAGGTGTGCCCCTTAACAGCAGATGAACTAATTGGACAGGTGTGCCCCTCTAACAGCAGATGAACTAATTGGACAGGTGTGTACCTCCCACACCACGCTAGAGAGGCAGGAGCCTAACAGCAGATGAACTAATTGGACAGGTGTGCCCCTCCAACACCACGCTGCTATTACATCAGCGTTTCTCCCAAGACATGTATATTTGAATAAAAAAAGAGAGAAAGTGATATAATGAGAAAAGAAAAGGAAATGTTTTCTGGTACTTGCTCTGTCAGTCTCTCTCAGTTGCCAATGATGGTTCAGACCTCTCCTGGGCATGAGAGAGGTTGTTCATTCCAAACCTTGGCAACTGGTGTCTTTGACAAGATTCTGCCCCCACCCCCCACCCCCACCCCCACTCCCCACCCCGACTCTTCCACTGTGTGCATTGAGTAAGAGAGAGGGAGGGGGGAGAGAGAGAGAGATGGAGAGAGAAAGAGAGGGGGAACTCACAGCTCAGAAAACCTTTATTGGATCAACGATCGAGATTTTAGGCAGAGCCTTTTCTTTCAATCTGTCCGATTGTGAAAGGAGTGTGTGTGAGCATGATGTGTTGTGTGCAGAGAAAGAGAGAGAGTTTGTGTGTGAGCATTATGTGTTGTGTACAGATGCGTGGTTGTGAGCCGCATGTTTGTCTGCGTGTATGTTTTTATGCATGTATGTATACATCTATATATTTGTTTTCAATATGTGTTTCATTGTTTATATATGCGCCCACACAAACATACACACACACACACACACACATATATATATATATATATATATATATATATATATATATATATATATATAATATTATATTATATATATATATATATATATATATATATATATATGTCTTAGATTGAAGAAATAGGGGGGAGATAAGCATTCATATCTGCAGTGGTAGATAATTCTGCTAACTAACAGTATGTGCTTGAGTGGGGTGAATGGGGAAAAATAAAATAAATGCTTCTCAAAATGAGCCTTCGGCAAGCTTTAGTCTTCAAGGGGGAGACAATCTCCAATGGGGAGGAAACTCACTAACATATAACTCCTGGTCAGATACCGACATTTCGAAACCTGATTGTTTCTCCTTAGTGACCACGGAAAGTGGTAATTTGACTCCTCTGCCTTTTTGGTTTTAAGAAGAATGCAATCCAGTAAAGGCTAGTGTGCAATACCGTAGTATGTTTGTTGAGTTTTCAAAAAAAAAAAAAACAACAACCAAAGGTGCCACCTAAGAAGCAAATGAAAATTATGAAAGAGCAAAACAAACTACATTTTCTGGTGAAAAGTAGAAAATATAAAAAGATAACCTCTTAAGACACAAGTGGTGAGGGCCAGTTCTTGGAATGAATCCGCAAGGGATTAAATTACAACATACCAATAAATTCCAAGGATAAGTACCGAACACCATTCCAGCAGCTAACAGAGCAGCTTGGTGTTGCAATGACTGCAAGAAATATTGAATTATAAACAAAGCTTGCTCTTATGTCTTAGATTGAAGAAATAGGGGGAGATAAGCATTCATATCTGCAGTGGTAGATAATTCTGCCTAACTACCAGTATGTGTTTGAGTGGGTGAATGGGGAAAAATAAAATAAATGCTTCTCAAAATGAGCTTTCACCCACTCAAGCACATACTGTTAGTTAGGCAGAATTATCCACACAGCTGGCTCTCCCTTAGTGAGACAGATGGTACGGACAGTGACAGATGATGTGTCCTCACACTCCCCAACTGTACGCTGTTCCACACAGCTGGCCTCTCCTTAGTAAGACAGATGGTACAGACAGTGACAGATAATGTGTCCTCACACTCCCCAACTGCACGCTACTCCACAAAGCATGCCTCTCCCTTAGTGAGACAGATGGTACAGACAGTGACAGATGATGTGTCTTCACACTCCCCAACTGCACGCTACTCCACACAGCTGGCCCTCCCCTTAGTGAGACAGATGGTACGGACAGTGACAGATGATGTGTCCTCACACTCCCCAACTGTACGCTGTTTCCACACAGCTGGCCTCTCCCTTAGTAAGACAGATGGTACAGACAGTGACAGATGATCTGTCCTCACACTCCCCAACTGCACGCTGCTCCACACAGCTGGCCTCTCCCTTAGTAAGACAGATGGTACAGACAGTGACAGTGATCTGTCCTCACACTCCCCAACTGCACGCTGCTCCACACAGCTGGCCTCCCCTTAGTAAGACAGATGGTACAGACAGTGACAGATGATCTGTCCTCACACTCCCCAACTGCACGCTGCTCCACACAGCTGGCCTCTCCCTTAGTAAGACAGATGGTACAGACAGTGACAGATGATCTGTCCTCACACTCCCCAACTGCACGCTGCTCCACACAGCTGGCCTCTCCCTTAGTAAGACAGATGGTACAGACAGTGACAGAGATGTGTCCTCACACTCCCCAACTGCACGCTACTCACACAGCTGGCCTCTCCCTGTGCGGTCAGTGGTCTGATACGGCGGTTCAATTTTTGGGGAAAGACTTCATGCGATGTGGCGCGGAAATGGAGAATCCCAAACTGTACACTGAAGAGCAAGTCAGGCTTGGCGGGGGCACGGTGGTGTGGGTGGGGATGGGGGAAAGGGTTGGGAGAGGGGGGGGGGGGCGTGCCAGCGATGTCTTTGTTGCTGTTGAAAGCCTGATAACAATATTGGGAAAACAAGATTTTCTCGTTGAATGCTAAAGTCGATAAATGCGTCCTCGCTAACACCGTCTCTGCGTGCAGCAAATGCTCTCTCTCTCTCTCTCTCTCTCTCTCCACATCTCTCTCTCTCCTCTCTCGTCTCTCTCTCTCTCTCTCTCTCTCTCCTCCTCCTCCTCCCTCCTCCTCCCCTCTCCTCCTCCTGGCTCTCTCGCCACCCTCTCTTGTCCTCTGTCTCGTCTCTGTCTCTCTGTCTCTGTCTCTCCCTGTCCTCTCTGTCTCTCTGCTCTCTGTCCTCCTCTACCACTTCCCCTCCTATCCCTCCCTCCCCTCTTTTCTACCCCTCCCCATCTCTCTCTCATCTCTCTCTCTCTCTCTCGCCTCTCCTTCACTCTCTCTCCATCTCTCCTCATCTCACTCTCTCCCTCCTCCTCCCTCCTCCTCCTCCTCCTCCTCACTCCTTCTCCTCCTCCTCCTCTCCTCTCTCTCCTCCTCCTCCTCCTTCTCACTCCTCCTCCTTATCCTCCTCCTCCTTCTCCCCTCTCCTCTTTCTCCCCCCTCCTCCTCCTTCTCGCTGTAGACTAGAAACACAGTAAATGAGACAAATAATACTTGTTTTAAGTGGTAGGGCATTTGGGTTTAAACTGAAAAAAATACAAACATTGAAACAACTGAAGTAAACATGACAGAACAGGAAATACAAACATTGAAACAACGAAGTAAACATGACAGAACAGGAAATACAAACATTGTGAAAACAACTGAAGTAAACATGACAGACAGGAATACAAACATTGAAACAACTGAAGTAAACATGACAGAATGAAACAATACAAAATTGAACGACTGAAGTAAAACATGACAAAACAGGAATAACAAACAGGAAATAGGAAAAGACAATGACAGAAATAACAAACAGGAAATAGGAAAAGACATCCATTTTCCCCTCATTGTACTTTTCCCACTCCCCCCTCCCCCCCCCCCCCCCCCCCCCCCCTCCGCCACCCCCCTCTTCTACTATCTTTTCTGTCCCTCTACACTCACCCAACCTTCATCTCTCTCTCTCTCCCTCCCTCCCTCTCTTCGTCTCTCACCTCTCTCTCTCTCTCTCTCTCTCCTCTCTCTCTCTCTCTTCTCTCTCTCCTCTCTCTCTCTCTCTCGCAGTATATTCGGATCTCTGAAACGGCGCAAAATTGACGAAGGGGTGTAGGGGGGATGAAGGAGTGAAGAGAGTGACATTGCTTTTGAAAAAACAATCGTCTGGCCACACCAACCCCTCGACCTTTCTTTCCAAGACGAAGTCCCCATCGGGAAAAGTCTGCGAGTGGACGCCTTGTCTTCGGACAGTCTGCGAGTGGAATGCCTTGTCTTCATACACAACGGTCTCCCAGCTGTCACAGACTATACACAAGAAGTGGAGTTTTGAAAGTCTGGTCCAGTGGTAAAGCACCATGTTCACGGTAAACCGTTATTGCATGTACGAATCTCCAAAGTGTACAGCAACACACACACACACACACACTGAAACCAATTTATTGTCAGATTAACTCAAGGTTGTACTGACATTTAAGAAAACATTATGAACAGAATATGAACGTTTTTCATTCAAAGCCAAGAAGCATAATTAACACACAAAAATACGTGCGCACACACACACACACCACACACACACACACACACACAAACACACACACACACACACACACACACACACACAACACACACACACACACACACACACACACACTCACACGTATACACATATACACACACACACACACGCACATACACACGCACTTACAATAAATACACAAATACACACATCTCAATACAAACACACCCATACCCTCACATATACTCAAACTTACACACTCGCACACACAGACATACACACGCCCACACACACACACACCCGCGCGCCCACATACACGCACGCACGCACAACACCACACACACAAAACCAC
>JAFLJL010003955.1:0-18327 GCA_018398815.1 Conus ventricosus | reverse complement strand
AATTTCCTTCTTTCCTCTCCATTGCATGTGTTCATTTGATCGTGGTTTTTGTTCTTGTTCATGTTGTTGTTGTTTTTGTTGTTGTTGTTGTTGTTGTTTGTTGTTGTTTTGGTGTTTTCAATTGTGGTCTTGTCTTTCTTCTTCTTCTTCTTCTTCTTCTTCTTCTTTTTCTTCTTCTTCTTCTTTCTTCTTCTTTCTCCTCCCTCCTCCTTCTTCTTCCTCCTGTTCCTGCTCCTGCTCCTGCTGGTGCTGCCCGTCATCCTCCTCCACTTCCATCTTCTTCTTCTTCTTCTTCTTCTTCTTCTCTTCCTTCACACATCGTTGATTAGGTCTTTGCGTTTCTCTGCTTCATACGCTCTTTCCTGAAACAGTACAAGATTGGTTTCTTGGGACAAAGTGATCCAAGCTTGGTGTGGAGATGCTGTGTGTGTGACATGACAAAGAGACCGTAGCATCAGCAGCAGAGGATCAATGTTTCCGTTTTCCATCAGTGTTTTTAGAGTGCATGCATGCATGTAACTATTTGAGAGAGAGAGAGAGAGGAGAGAGAGAGAGAGGAAGGGAGGGAGTTTGAGTGTTGTGTGTGTGTGTGTGTGTGTGTGTGTGTGTGTGTGTGTTTGTGTGTGTGTGTGTGTGCATGCGTGCGGCGCAAGGGCGCGTCCGTGTGTGTTTGTGTGTGTGTGTGTGTGTGTGTGTGTGTGTGTGTTGTGTGTGTGTGTGTGTGTTGTGTTTGTGTGTTTGTGCGTGCCGCGCGCGTTTGAGCGTGTGTGTGTGTGTGTGTGTGTGTGTGTGTGTGTGTGTGTGTGTGTGTGAGTGGTGTGTGTGTGTGGTGTGTGGATATGCACATGTAGCTTTACATGTGAAAAAGGGCATATTTTCATGTTCAAATATACACACAGTGGAACACAGAGAGGTCAGTGATCTGTAATGAGCAATGAGTCCCAGAACCAACAATGAAAGGTAATACAGACTCACCGTGCATTTTAACAGTGGCAGGCCTGTGAATAACTGGTCATGCTGCTTTCGGGTTTTCGTGTTTTGTGCTTTTTTATGGAGCGAAGCGGCGATCGCGCGAGGGTACTGAGAAGATGATGATGGAGCATTACAGACAGCTATTGTTGAGGACTTCCATATGGATTTGAGTGATGAAAACCTTACTTCGGTTCCTCTTACCAGGGCAGTAGATGCTATCGAACATAATGACAGAGAGAGAGAGAGAGAGAGAGAGAGAGAGAGAGAGAGAGAGAGAACAGACAGACAGACGACAGACAGACAGAGACAGACAGACAGACAGGACAGACAGGGAGAGGGGGTTCTACGATTTGGTTTGATTTTTATGGTTGTTGTCGTCGTTGTTGTTGTTGTTGATGTTGGTGGTGGTGGTGGTGGTGGTATCGTTCTTGTTCTGTTTGTTTTTATTTGTGTATTATCATCATTTTTTCTTTTGATCGGATGGGGGGGGGGGGGGGGTATTGTGTCTGTTCGGATATTTGGTGTGGTGTGTGTGTGTGTGCTGTTGTGCGTGTGTGTGTGTGTGTGTGTGTGTGTGTGTGTGTGTGTGTGTGTGTGTGCGTGCGTGCGTGGCGTGCGTGTGTGTGTGTGTGTGTGTGTGTGTGTGTGTGTGTGTGTGTGGCGCGCGGCGCGTGCGTGCGTGCGTGTGTGTAATTAATATCCCCTCTCGTTCCCATCCCCTTCTCCTCACTTCGTATACCATAGCATGTGTGGTTTTCAATACCTGTTTGTCCAAATTCATCTCCAAATGCCCTCTCTCGCTTACAGAAATCACATAGTGTCGTTTCGATATAGGCATTATTGTGTCTCTCGCCGTCCAAAATGAATCAAGAAGTCTCGGTAATAAACTGCAGGGGATGCTGAAAGTAAGTGTATTCGTTACATGAAAAAAAAAGAACAACAAAGATTTTGGCTTTTTTAGTTTTGCTGGAGAATTCAGACAATGCCGAATCCCTTTTTTTCCCTTCATGGAGGCAGACATAGAAAGCAGGAAGGTGGATGGAGAAGTAATAGGGAGAAGGAACTTGAAGATAAAGCACCTAAATTGAAACGTAGAAGTGGTGATGCATTGGCGGCGGTGGTTGTGGTGGTGATGGGTGTGGGGATGGAGAGGATACATTCAATTTCAGTTTCATCAACGGGGTGTCACGCGAGCGGACTAGTCCATAATACGCCAAACCATATGTGCTGAGTTTCAAGACGACACTGCGCATGATTTAAAGCTGATGGATGGATAAAAATATGACTGAGATGAAAGAATTTAGGAAGAGGGTCTCATGACTTCGACTTAAACAGATGTCTGACCTACGTATTAGCCCAAAGCGCTGGTCAGACCCTGGGCACCTCCCTAACAATGGAGAGGATAGGAAGACGGGACAGTTTGTTCTGCATGTTTTGAGGGCTTTGAAGTGTGCGTCGTGCTGGGGGTCTAGGGGTTTCAAAAAGCTGGTTGCTCACACCCACGGTCGCGTCCAACAGTCCACAGAAAAACGTTTACCTCCTGCACTTCTTTATTCACGTGAAACGAAAAATGAGGAAGGAGAATACATGTGGGGACAAATTTCAGGGAGGTGAACCTATCCATCCTAAACAAAGAAAACAGGAGTCAGAACTATCACTCACTTATCGACCTAACTAACTCCCACTAAGCTCCAAGAAGGGCGAGAGGAGGCGAAATGATAATCGTAGGGAGCCACACACACACACACACACACACACACACACACACACACGAGTAGAATTTTTTTTTTAAAACTGAACGAGAGAAGTTTAACAAAAAAGTGACTGTAGAAGGATGGGAAAGATGTAGTGCTAACACACACACACACACACACCCCACACCGCGCGCGCGGCGCGCCTTGTCAAACACTCATCTTCAGTCAAAATCCATAACTGACCTCAGCGTTCATGAGGTCGGTGTGGTTCTCCCTGAAAGAATTTCGGGCGGTTGTCACGCCCCTCGGCCTCCTCGCCGTTAGTACTGGGCCCTGCACCAGAGGTACCTGGTGGAAAAGCTCGTCAGCCAGTGAACATGGATAAACAACAACACATTGGTGCTTGGAGCCCCCAGACGACCAACTCCAGGGCGAGTCCAGGACCAGCCCAACGACCCCCCTCAGCACGCACAGGTGATGGTGGGGTTTTGAGGGTTGCCACAGATCTCCTTCAACTCTACAGGGGAGACTTCTGCAAATGAGAAACCTTCTTTTGTCTCCCCGCCACAACAGCTAATTTGGGGAGGTGCAGATCAGCCGACGAAAGCCAAAGGGAGAACAATATAGCCCTTGTGAGCTGATCTACGTGATCAACGGGCGACCTGTTTGCTCCTGTTTGTGTGCGCAGAAGCCCCGCTCCCTACCCCCCCCCCCTCTTTTTTTAGACCCCCGTCCTTCCCCCCCTTAAATTGGGAATGGTCCGAGCTCAAGGTCGGATACATTCCGCAGGTCGGAATGTCGGGTAAGAAGGGCTCTGATTGGTCAAAGAAAGGAACTCACGCGGGCTGGGTTCGGGTCCACGTGAAAAGTGTGAAAGAACGCAAACACACGCACGTGTACATATGCAGCGAGGACCCTCCCAGCCATTCGCAAAACAAGATGCAAAGCATATACACGTACTCCCCGTTCAAAGAGGGGAGACAATTTCCAGTTAGGGGGGAAAAACCACGACAGTGCGGGGGTTTTATTTCCCTTTTTCGGACTTGTTTTTTTTTTAAATATTATCTTTTATACCCATTAGTAACGGTTATTATGGTAAAATAAAACATCGGGCATCATCCGTGACCCA
This sequence comes from Conus ventricosus, assembly GCA_018398815.1. Classification (NCBI taxonomy): domain Eukaryota; kingdom Metazoa; phylum Mollusca; class Gastropoda; order Neogastropoda; family Conidae; genus Conus; species Conus ventricosus. Next base: position 14,532 of record JAFLJL010003955.1, on the reverse strand, counting down.
TAATGAACATCCCTACAAATTTTCAGAAAGCTCAGCTCAGACGTTTCTCTGGAGTGAGTGGGAACACATTTGACCACAGACGGACGGACAGACAGACATACAGACAGACAGACTCACAGAAAACCATTTCCTTCGTTCCCATTCTAAAGTACTCCCTGTTCTTAAGAACTGGGAGTACAAAAAAATGAATCAAAATGGTCTGGCCACACAAAAAATTTTACCATCTCTTCCAAGTGGACAAAGGGAGAAAACAAAATGTACCACTGTTACCCTAAAACCCGGTCCGTGACAGTTTCGTCTAAAGACTTGCTTTCGATCAACTGATAAGAGGTCATTTATATTGATAAAGCCTGTAATTGATATGAAAATGTATCCTTAACCATAATTATGCAGTCATTGCGTGTGTTGACGTCTCTTCCCCCCCCTCTCGTCTTTTGGTCTCTCTCTCTCTCTTTTCTCTACTCTCTCTCTCTCTCTCTCTCTCTCATTATGTATCCCCCCCCACCCGCAACCCGCGCACACCCCAACCCCCTCCCCCACACGTAACCGTGTGCACGTGGGGCGGGGCGCACACACGCACGCACACACACACACACACACACACACACACACACACACACACACCACACACACACCCGTTTTGCGCATGCACTCACACACACACAAACACACGCATGCACGCACGTACACGCACACGCACACTATGCACACGCACGCACCCCACACACAACACATCACACACACACGCACAAAAAAAACCCCACACACATACACCATAAACACACAGACAAAACGACACAGCCCACACACACACACAACACACACACCACAACAACACACCCCACACACACACACCACAAAACCCACCATGGATCAATCGGCACGTAGAAGTTAATACAGCAGAGCTGCTGGGTTTTTGAAAAAGTAATATTGGAGAAGATGGATTCAAGCAAACGTACACGCTGACGTTCCATTCACGCATGTTTGAGTGTGCGCGGTAGAGGGAATCAGTGAGCGTGCACGGGCTTGAAGTAGACTGGAACGGATCGAAATACACAAGGGTTGACTGCTATGGCTGAATTTGCACTGGATAATGCTGGGTTGGATCGAAATGAAGCATAGGACTAAAACAGCACCTGATCAGGCTGCACTGGTTTGACCGAACTAGACTTCATTGCATTTGGCATGGTTGGTTCAGAATGAACGGGGCGTGGACAGCAGTCCCCTAGTTTAGGATGGACTTTGGGTAGGAAGAAACCCACGGGAGATCTTGAGAGCTTGACGATAGGTCTTCAGAGAAGAAACTCCTCTCGGACAAATGTTTGGGCCCTGAGCACTGTACACTCTATAAGGGCCAGACCTCGTCCAGGTCATGATTCCAAAATGCCCCTCTGCTGCCAACGTGTTTTTTCCCCTTTTCCTGGCGCTGCCCGAATGGATCTGCAAGTTTTTGTGTATCAATGCCTTGTAGCGAAGCATCCCTTTGTGCCCACGTCTCTTTGTGCCCACGTCTCTATTTGCCCAAAAGAGTGGTATTTTGTGCCCACGTCTCTTTGTGCCCACATCTCTATATGCCCAAACCTATGCCAGCGGGAGTTTTTGCGTGGGTACCCTTTAAAATCAACAACTAAACTGACCAGTGGTCAAGCAATGGTCAAAGTGACCAGTAGTCAAGAAATGGTCAAAGTGACCAGTAGTCAACCCAATGGTCCCAGACTGACCAGTGGTCAAGCGATGGTAAAACTAACCAGTGGTCAAAGTGATGTCAAACTGACCAGTGGTCAAGTGTAGCTTAAACTGACCAGTGGTCAAGCAAAAAACCAAACGACCAGTGGTCAAGCTGACCAGAGGTCAAACGTTGGTCAAACCGACCAATGATCAAGCTATTTTGAACACTGCTTGACCACTGGTCACTATGCCAGTGGGTTGTCGTAGGTACCCTTTATATCAACAACCAAACGCCCAGTGGTCAAGGCAATGGTCAAGTGCCCAGTAGTCAAAGCATTGGGTCAAAGTGACCAGTAGTCAAGAAATTTGGTCCCAACTGCAGGGGGGTCAAGCGATGGTAAAACAACCAGTGGTCAAGTGGATTCAAACTGCCAGTGGTCAAGTGATAGCTAAACTGACCAGTGGTCAAGCAAAAAACCAAACTGACCAGTGGTCAAGCTGACCAGAGGTCAAACGTTGGTCAAACCGACCAATGATCAAGCTATTTTAAACACTGCTTGACCACTGGTCAGTTTGCCCACTGCTTTACCACGGGTCGGTTTGACCACTGCTTGACCATTGGTCTGTTTGACAACTGCCCACTGGTCAGTTTGACCATTGCTTGGCCCTGGTAAGTTTGGCTATTGACATAGAGGATGCCTACCCGAAACTCCCACTGGCATGCGTTTTGGGCATATAGAGACGTGGGCACAAAGAGACGTGGGCACAAAGATACGTTCCCGCCGAAGATCCCTTTGTGCCCACGTCTCTTTGTGTCCACGTCTCTATATGCCCAAACAGGGGTTATTGCTTGACCATTGGCAGTTTGACAACTGACCACGGTCAGTTTGACCATTGCTTGGCCACTGGTAAAGTTTTGGCTATTGACATAGAGGATGCCTACCCGAAACTCCCATGGCATACGTTTTGGGCATATAGAGACGTGGGCACAAAGAGACGTGGGCACAAAGAGACGTGGGCACAAAGTACGTAGTATTTTTGGCGAGAAATGATGGGACTGAACTGGATATGACTGGGACGGATGGATTTTGTTGGACCAGACAGGAATGTACTGAAATTAACTAGACTGCACCGTAAGGACAAGACTAGACCGGGCTGAACTAGACATGACTAGATGTGATTTGACTGCATAGATAGGGGCTGAACTGGATCGGACTGAGTTGATGTAGCTGGATTACACTGTGTTGACTTTTGATCAGATTTCCAGTACTGTATTTTACTGGGCAAGCTTGACTAGACTGGACTGGACTTGAACGTACAGATCTAAATTCGCGTGGATAAACTTTGCACGACAGGAGAAGAGTGGAGTGGGATAAATTCTGTGAACACATACAGACACATACGTCACAACCCCAAAACCACACACACACACACACACACACACACACACACACACATGCACACAGGCATGCACTTACAGAGAGAGAAGAGAGAGAGAAAAGAGAGAGAGGAGAGGGGAGGAGGAGCATGCATCCGGTGAAAGAACACGCACACGGCTTAAACGAGTATCTACAAATGGAAAATGCCGACGGTCAAACATTTCTTTTCCCTAAATGCAAGACTTATACGTGCCATGGAATTCGCAGCATAACAGGATCTTCAATAATCGGAGTTAATTTCTTTCTGTTGATTTTTGTGTATTGACCAAAGTAGTTTCAATTTTTAAAGCAAAAACACGATAATGGCAGTCACTGCGTGTAGCAAATGTACAGCAATTGCCCGTTGATCTCATCGTTTTGTGGGTCCTCGTTTTTTTCCAAGCTGTGAAGAAGGGCCAAGTTGTCCATAATTGAAGAAAAATAGGCCCCCAGTACGAATAATTGTTTATTCAATTTTTTGTACACGTACTCAATGACCAGACCCAAAGCGTGAATGTGGATTGTTTCGATATGCGCGCTTCCCTGCAAGCAATGAATTATTGTTGAAATGTGCGCAGGTAAAATTTTTCTATACAAGTACAGCGGGATAGATGAATGGATTTTGCTAGATATAACCCTCTTGGTGTGTGTGTGTGTGTGGTGTGTGGTGTAATATTTATTATATTATATATATTATTATATATATATAGATAGATAGATCAGTATATTTAAAATGCCTAAAACAATTTTTTAAGTGCTCAACCCCTTGGGGAGCAAACATTAGTTAAAAAAAGTTAAAAGAGGAATTTTAAAAATATCTACAAATTTGTTTCGAGCGTGTTGCGCTGTCATCAGGATGGTTTTTGACAAAGTTTTAAGATTCCTCTTTTAACTTGTTTAACTATATATCTATATATATATATATATATATATATTTTATATATATATATATATATAATATATATATATATATATAAAATCAGAGTTAAAAAGCCACTCAGAACGTTAAAATTGCTCAACCATGTAGGGAGCGACATACCAGTTTAAAATAGGATTTTAAAATGGAAAATTTAAAAAACCCACAAGCTTGTTTCAAGCTAAAAACGCTCTCCTCGGGGTTTACCCAAATTTTTGGGACGCCCACCGATGATATGTTGTAATTTTATTTTCTTTTTTTTTTTTTTTAGTAAGAAAATAAGAAAATAGATTACAACATATGGAAAATTATTAAAAAGAGCAACACCAGAAAAACAACATTTCTAAAAAAATGCAACTTATGTACTACAGAAAAGGGGCTGATATTATGTAAACCCCACCTAGCATCCCTGAAACCTAAAGTAGAAATGATAAACAATTGCAGGCTAAATGGAAATCTTTGTCAATGCACCATTCCGTAACACGTCCCCCCCCCCCCCCCCCCCCCTGAACGCGCCCCCAAAAAGAAAAAACCGGCAGGCCACGTGCCACACGCACAGAACTCACACCACAAAAATATAACACCGGGAGCGTGCCAACTTATATACCCCGAGGGAGGCGTTTTTAGCTTGAAACAAGCTTGTAGGTTTTTAATTTTTCCATTTTAAAATCCTATTTTAAACTGGTATATCAAAAACCATCCTGATGACAGCGCAACACGCTCGAAACAAATTTGTAGATAGTTTTAAGATTCCTCTTTTAACTTGTTTTAAACTAATGTTGCTCCCCAAGGGGTTGAGCACTTAAAAATTGTTTTAGGCATTTTAAATATACTGATATATTATAATATTTAATATATATATATATATATATATATTTAAAAATATATATATATATCAATGATGTTAAAAAGGAAGGTTAAAACTCAAGGTAAAACTCGACAAATTGTTTCTAGGGGCGTTGCGCTGTCATCAGGATGGTTTTTTGTTTGCCCACCGCCGATGTTATATAGCGTGTGGGCTCACTTGCGGTTGTTTGCACGTGCGGGTTGGCTGCACTTTGTTTTTTTGGGCTTTCAGGTTTATGTTTGGATGTGTTCACTAACAACGATTCCATTATGCTGCAGTTGTTTACTATTTCTTTTTGGTGTTTAAAGTAGCTAAGTTTTGGTTTGCATAGTAAAAACCTTTTTTTCAGTTAAAACTTTAGGTGAAACCTTTTTAAACATTGCTGTAGGGGTGATGCTCTTTTATGATTTCCAGGATATATTGTAGCTGTTTTTGCGTTTTTAATTTCCGGGATATATTTGCTCATCTTTTTGGTTTTATATTTTCTTATTAAAATGACTGTTTGTGGTTGCATATCTGGTTTTGAAGTGGTTTTCAGGATCCAAGTAGTTTCTTTTCATTTCTGATGTACAGTACCTGGTAAAACAATTTTTGTGAAAACATTATGTTTAGTGGCACTGCTCCTTTCTGCAAATGCAAGATTTCCTTTTTTCAACCCTTCTTTGCTGTTTGATTTTCATTTGTTGGGATGCGTCAATCGGTTTTTGAGGTTGGGCATACATATCCCGATATTTTGACATGTTTTGTTAAATATTTGGGAACTTTGTGCTTTTTGAAATGAAGTTGCTAGGATTTGAAAAATTTCTTTCCTAGTTTGTTTTGAGTTTCCCGTCGTTGGGGGTTATACCAAATTGATTTTTCTTTTCCTATTTTTCTTGCTTTATTTGTTTGTTGTCCGGGTTTATTGTATTTGAATTGTACCCACTGTTTGTAGTCCCTTTCCTGATTCCACGGCTGCATTGTTGAACACTCTCTCTTTGGGCAAACAGGTTATAGTTCTTGTTTATGCCATGGGTATGGTCTTTAATACAATGGTGGATGGTTTTTTTTGGGTGTACATAAAGAGTTATCGTGGGTTTCCTTGAAAGGTTTATAAAATATGGTTTTGAGACCCCAGTGTTATGTCTAAGAGTTTTCACTACCTTTTGTTTGTTTCAATGTGACTTTAAGTTGTGGTTTTGAAATTTTGCATAGTTCTTCTTTTGTTTTCCAGGTTCTTGGTTGTTTGTTAGTGCAGAAAGGGCCCATCGTCCTCTGTACAGTCGACTTGTTTTCCGATTTTTTCTGATGTTGGATAGCATGAATAGCCGGGACCATTCACATGTTTCTGCACCACCCATATGAACCCATGGTTACGTCGAATGTTGAGTTTGTTGGTTTTACCCGATCCGGGTTCATTTCTGCTGTTAGAAATTTCTTGGGGGTGGAAATGATTCCATTTCTGACCCTGTTATGTCTGTGTGGTTACGGGCAAACTTTCAGGCTTTGGAGAAGTAGTCCCATCTAGGATGGGTAAAAGTCTACTTTTGCCCAAATGTGATAAATACTGTATTACTTTGTTTATGAGTTTTTTAAAACCATTGGTTTAATTTGGGTATGTGTCTTCCAAGGTTGTAATCAGAGTTGATTTTAGCCCCCTTTGTATTTTTTCCAGAATTTTCTTGCTTATTTTGCTAGTTCAGATTTCGATGGGTTTATTAGTTTTGCATGTTGGATTGTTATGAAAGTTGTTTGTGGTTTTGAGTGTTATGAAAGCTTCTTTTGTTGCTGCGCTTCTATCCTGTCACTTAGGTCTATGCGTCTGCAAGTTCTTATCTTTAGCGGATACTGTCTGATATTTTGGTCAGCTTTTTGTTTTTCGGAGTTTTTGCAAGGAGTTGAAAAATATCCTTTTGGGTTCCCTTTTTGTAGTAATGCTAGTTTTGTCACCCTTTCACAAATACTTTTTTGTCATTATACTTGTTTTATTTGGTTTTTTAATGTTTTTGGAAATCGTTGTTAGATTTTTTGAATTCCCAATATTGGTTATCATTCTTTCATTGTATTCAAGGGTTCTATCGTCTTGACTGGTGGTGAACGCCTATTTGAAACGTAGGTGTTTTTGCCCTCTTTTTGCTTCGGGTTCAGACAAAGCATGCTTTCCATCTCATATTGCGTACGAACTTTCGGTTTGTTCTTTTTAAATCTTTTTAAGTAGAATTGTGGTTAGAGAACGGTAGTTTTTTGTTGATGCCTAAAATGATTTTCCCCCATTTAAAATCTTTCGGCCACAGGCTCAACGTAGGCCCAAAATAAAACAAGTACTAAATGACAAAAAATATTTGTGAGGCTGACAAAACGCAATTACTACAAAAGGGAAACCCAAAAGGGAATATTCTCAACTCCTTGACAAAACATCCAGAAAAACTACAAAAAACCCTGATCAAAAATAACTGACAGTATCCCACTAAGATAAAGAACTTCAGAGCGCATAGACCTAATGCCCAGATAAAGCGAAAAAAGCAACAAAAAATTTCATAACACTCAAAGCCCACAAACCCAATTTCAAAAACAATCCAACATGAAAGACTATAAACCCATCGAAATCAAAAATTAGGCAAAATAAGCAAGAAAATCTGGAAAAAATAACAAGGACATAAAATCAAACCTGATACAACCTCTGGAAGAACACATCGAAGTTATCCAAGGTTTTCAAAAAACCAAAAAACCCAAGTAATACAGTATTTATCACATTTGACATAGTAGATTTTACCCATCCATAGATGAGGAACTACTCTCCAAAGCCCTGAAGTTTGCCATAACCACACGACAAACAGGGCAGAAATGGAAATTTTCCCCAAACCCCAAGAAAATTACTACACAGCAAAAAATGAAACCTGGATCAGGAAAACCAACAGAAACTAAACCATTCGACGTAACCGGGGTTCATAGGGTGCAAAACATGTGAACGGTCGGACTATTCATGCTATCCAACATCAAGAAAAAACTCGGAAAACAAGTGGGACTGACAGAGACGATGCCTTTGGGCTAAACTAACAAACAACCCAGAAACCATCGAAAACAAGAAGAAAGAACTATGCAAAATCTTCCAACCACAACTTAAAGACACCATTGAACAAACAAAAGGTAGTGAACTACTTAGACATAACACGGGACCCCAAACAACCATAATAAAACCAAAACCAAACCCAACATACACCTCTTTATGTAACACCAAAAGTACCACCCAAACCATCTGTATTAAAGACCATACCCATGGCATAACAAGAGACTATAAACCTGCCCATGCAATGAGAGAGTGTTAACAACAATGAAAAGCAGTGGAATACCAAGAAAACTACTTAAACAGGGGTGGATTCATTAAAATACAATACAACCCGGACACAACACAAATAAAAGCAAAAAATAGAAAGGGAAAAAATCATATGGTAAAAACCCCCCATACGACGGGAAATCAAAACAAACTAGGGAAAGAATTCTCAAATCCTAGAAAACTCATTCCAAAAGAGCAAAAACCCTGTCCAAAATATTTAACAAAAACACTGTAAAAACTATCGAAACCATGTATGCCCAACCTCAAAAACTATTGACCACCCACCAAAATGAAAATCAACACAGCAAAGAAGGTGAAAAAAGGAAATCTGCAATTGCACGAGAAAGGAGCAGTGCCCACTAAAAAATAAATGCTCCACAACAACATTGATCCAGGCTACTGAAAACCAAAAAATGAAAAGAACATACATAGGGATAAATGAAAACCACTTCAAAACCAGATAGCAAACCAAAAACAGTCTTTCAATAAAGAAAAAAATAAAAACCAAACAGACTGAGAAAATATCGGAAAATTAAAGACGCAAAAAAAAGCTACAATATATCTGGAAAATCATAAAAGAGCATCAAATACAGCAATGTTTCAAAAAGGTGCAACCTATGTTTAACTGAAAAAGGTTAATACTATGCAAACCACACTTAGCAACTTTAAACACAAAAACAGAAATAGTAAACAACTGAGCATAAAGGGAAACCGTTGTTAGTGAACACACCCAAAAAACAAAACCGAAAGCCCAAAAAAAAACACTCGGGGCCAACCCGCACGTGCAAACAACCGCAAACGTGGCCCACACGCTATATAACATCGGCGGTGGGCAAACAAAACCATCCTGATGACACGCAACGCCGCTAAACAAATTTGTCGAGTTTTTAACCTTGAGTTTTAACCTTCCTTTTTAACATCATTGAAAAATTTGTTGCTCCCCAAGGGGTCGAGCACTTTTAAAATCATTTTAGGCTCTTTGGTTTTATTCATCTTGATTGCTCCTCACGTTGAGCACTGTGGCCCGAAAGTTTTTTAAAATGGGGGAAATCAATTTTGGCAGTCAACAAAAAACATACCGTTCTCTAAACCCACAATTCTATTTAAAAAAGATTAATTTGAACAAACCGAAAAGTTCGTACGCAATATGAGATGGAAAGCATTCTTTTTTCCTGAACCCGATGCAAAAAAAGAGGACAAAAACACCTACGATTTCAAATCATGGCGATCACCACCAGTCATAGACGATATGAAACCCTTTGAAGATCAAATGAAAAGAATGTAAAACCCAAAATTGGAATTAAAAAATCTAACAACGATTTCCAAAAAACATTAAAAAACCAAATAAAACAAGTACAAAATGACAAAAAAATATTTGTGAAGGCTGACAAAACTAGCAATTACTACAAAAAGGAACCAAGGAATTTCTCAACATCCTTGACAAAAACATCCAGAAAAACTACAAAAAAGCTGACAAAAATATACATGACAGTATCCGCACTAAAGATAAAGAACTTGCAGAGCGCATAGACCTAAGTGACAGGATAGAAGCGACAGCAACAAAAAGAAGCTTTCATAACACTCAAAGACCACAAACCCAACTTTCATAACAATCCAACATGCAGACTAATAAACCCATCGAAATCTGAATTAGGCAAAATAAGCAAGAAAATTCTGGAAAAAATAACAAAGGACATAAAATCAAACTCTGATTACAACCTCTGGAAGAACACATACGAAGTTATCCAATGGTTCAAAAAAATCAATAAACAAAGTAATACAGTATTTATCACATTTGACATAGAGACTTTTTTCCCATCCATAGATGAGGAACTACTCTCCAAAGCCCTGAATTTGCCAGTAACCACAAAGACATAACAGGGGCAGAAATTTGGAATCATTCTCCACACCAAGAAAACATTACTACACAGCAGAAATGAAACCTGGATCAGGGAAAACCAACAGAAACTCAACATTCGACGTAACCATGGGTTCATAGATGGGCAGAAACATGTGAACTGGTCGGACTAAATTTATGCTATCCAACTCAAGAAAAAACTCGGAAAACAAGTCGGACTATACAGAGACGATGGCCTTGCTGCACTAACAAACAACCCAAGAACCATCGAAAACAAGAAGAAAGAACTATGCAAAATCTTTCCCAAAAACCCCAACTTAAAGATACCATTGAAGCAAACAAAAAGGTAGTGAACTACTTAGACATAACACTGGATCTCAACAACCATATATATAAACCTACAAGAAACCCAACGATACACCTCTTTATGTACACACCAAAGTAACCATCCACCATCTGTATTAAAGACCATAAACCCCCTGGCATAAAACAAGGACTATCAAACCTGTCATGCAATGAGAGAGTGTTCAACAATGCAGCAGTGGAATACCAGGAGGCACTACAAACAAATGGATACAATTACAAACTACAATACAACCCGGACAACAACACAAATAAAAGCAGAAAATAGGAAAAGAAAAATCATTTTGGTATAACCCCCATTTCGACGGGAAACTCAAAACAAACATAGGGAAAGAATTTTTCAAAATCCTAGCAACTTCATTTCCAAAAGAAGCACAAACTGTCCAAAAAATTTAACAAAAAACACTGTCCCAAAATATCGTACCATTTTATGCCCAACCTCAAAAAACCTGATTGGACGCATCCAACAAAATGAAAAACAACACAGCAAAAGAAGGGTGAAGAAAGGAAATCTTGCAATTGCACGAGAAAGGAGCAGTGCCCACTAAACAATAAATGTCTCCACAACAACATTGTATACCAGGCTACTGTAACATCAGAAAAGAAAAAGAAACATACATAGGGATCACTGAAAACCACTTCAAAACCAGATATGCAAACCACAAACAGTCATTCAATAAGAAAAAATATAAAAACCAAACAGAACTGAGCAAATATATCTGGAAACTTAAAGAGCAAAAACAGCTACAATATATCCTGGAAATCATAAAAAGGGCATCACCCTACAGCAATGTTTCAAAAAGGTGCAACCTATGTTTAACTGAAAAATGGTTAATACTATGCAAACCACACTTAGCAACTTTAAACACCAAAAAAGAAATAGTAAACAACTGCAGGCATAAATGGAAATCGTTGTTAGTGAACACATCCAAAACAAAAACCCGAAAGCCCCAAAAAAACACGTGCAGCCAACCCGCACGTGCAAACAACCGCAAACGTGAGCCCACACGCTATATAACAAACGGCGGTGGGCAAACAAAAACCATCCCGATGACAGCGCAACGCCGCTAGAAAAAAAATTTGTCGAGTTTTAACCCTTTAGTTTTAACCTTCCTTTTTTAAAATCATTGACAAATGTTGCTCCCCAAGGGGTCGAGCACTTTTTTAAAAACATTTTAGGTCTTTGGTTTTATTCATCTTGATTGATCCTCACGTTGAGCACTGTGGCCCAAAATTTTAAAATGAGGAAATCAAATTTAGGCATAACAAAAAATACCGATCTCTAACCCACAATTTTACTTAAAAAGTTTAAAAGAACAAACCGAAAAGTTCGTACGCAATATGAGATGAAAGCATCTTTTTCCAACCCGAATGCAAAAAAAGAGGACAAAAACACCTACATTTCAAAATCTGGCGATCACAAACCCTCATAGACGATATGAAACCCTTTGAATCAAATAAAAGAATTGATAACCATATGATTAAAAAAATTAACAACGATTCCAAACAAAATTAAAAAAACCACAAAAAACAAGTACTAATGACAAAAAAATATTTGTGAAGGCTGACAAAACTACAATTACTTTTAAATGGAACCAAGGAATATTTTTCAAATCCTTGACAAAAACATCCAGAAAAACTACAAAAAAGTGACAAAAATATACATGACAGTATCCGCACTAAAGATAAGAACTTGCGACGCATAGACCTAAGTACAGGATAGAAGCGACAGCAAAAAAGCTTTCATAACACTCAAAGACCACCAACCCAACTTTCATAACAATCAAAATGCAGATAATAAACCCCTCGAATCTGAATTAGCAAAATAAGCAAGAAAATTCTGGAAAAATTAAAAAGACTAAAATCAACTCTGTTACAACTCTGGAAAAAACACAACGAATTATCCCAAAGGTTCAAAAAATCAATAACAAAGTAATTACAGTATTTATCACATTTTCATGTAGACTTTTACCCATCCAAGATAGAACTACTCTCCAAAACTGAAGTTTGCCAGTAACACACAGACTAAAAGGTCAGAAATGGAAATCATTCTCCACACCAAGAAACATACTACACAGCAGAAATAACCTGGATCAGGAAAACCACAGAAACCCAAAATTCGTCGTACCATGGGTTTTATATGAAGGTGCAGAAACATGTGGAACTGTTCGGACTATTCTGCTATCCAACATCAAGAAAAACTCGGAAAACAAGTCGGCTGTACAAGACGATGGCCTTGCTGCACTAACAACAACCAAAACCATGAAAACAGAGAAAGAATTGCAAAATCTTCAAAACACACTTAAAGATACCCTTAAGAAACAAAAAGGTATGAACTACTTTGACATAACTGGATCCAACAACCATTTATAAACCCTACAAGAAACCCAACGATACACCTCTTTATTACACAAAAAGTAACCCCTCCCCCACTGTATTAAAAACCATACCCAGGCAAAAAAGAGACTATCAAAACCTTTTTTGCATGAAGAGTGTTCAACAAAAGCATGGGAAAACCGGGGGCACTAAAACAAGTGGATACAATTACAAACTACAATACAACCTTGACAACAACACAAATAAAAGCAAGAAAAATAGGAAAAAAAAAAACATATGGGATAAAACCCCCCCTACGACGGGGAAAATCAAAAAAAAACATAGGAAAGAATTCTTCAAAATCCTAGCAACCATTTCCAAAGAGCAAAACTGTCCAAAATATTTAACAAAAACACTGCAAAAAATGTACTCTGTTGCCCAACCTCAAAAAACCTGATTGACGCATCCAAAAAAAATGAAAAAAACAAAACAGCAAAGAAGGGTGAAAAGGAAAAATTTTCAAAAGCACGAGAAAGGGCGTGCCCCCAAAAAATAAATTTCCACAACAACATTTTAAACCCGGCACGTAACATCAGAAAATAAAAAGAAAAAACATAGGACACGAAAACCACTTCAAAACCCGATATGCAAACCCCCAAAAATCATTTAAAAAGAAAAAAAAAAAAAAAACCAAAAAAACGAGCAAATATACGGAAACTTAAAAACGCAAAAACAAGCTAAAAATACCTGGAAAAAAAATAAAAAAAACATCACCAAAACAGCAAGTTTCAAAAAGGTGCAAACCCATGTTTAACTGAAAAAAGGTTTTACTATGCAAAACCAAAACTACAACTTTTTAAAAACCAAACAGAAATAGAAACAACGCAGGATAAAAGGAAATCGTTGTTTTGTGAAACACCAAAACAAAAACCCCGAAAGCCCAAAAAAAAAACACGGCAGCCAACCCCAGTGAAACAACCGCAACGTGAGCCCCCACGCATATAACATCGGGGGGGCAAACAAAAACCACCGAGACAGCGCAAAGCCGAAGAAACAAATTTGTCGAGTTTAACCTTTATTTTAACCTTTTTTTAACTCTTGAAAAAGGGCTCCCAAGGGGGCGAGCACTTTTAAAATCTTTTAGGCCCCTTTTGGGTTTTTTCATTTTAAAAATTTTTTATATAAATAATATATAATTTTTAAATATAATATATTATATATTTATTTAAATATAAATATATTAAATTATTTTTTAATTTATGAAATAAAAATTAAAAAAAATTAAAAAAATTTAAAAAATTATTAATATTTAAAAAATTTATAAATTTATAATTTTAAAATTAAAAAATAATTAAAAGAAAAAAAAATTTTAAATTTAAATTAAATTATTTATTATTTTTGTATCCGCATGTAAAAGGCCTCAAAAAAGGGGGGGAAAAACAAAAAAATCTAAAAATGTAGAAAAATCTTCCCCGTTTTTGGGGGGTTTTTACTAACCCTTTTTTTATGACACCCCTCCGTTAACTTCCATTTTGTTCAAGCATTTTTTTCTTTCCTTTTTTTATATTCTTTAAATATTTTCCTCCTTTACAATAAAAAAAACCTAAAATCTTTTAAATTTTCCCCCCCTTTTTTTTTTTTTTTTTTTTTTTTTTTCCCCCACTTTTTTTTTCCTTTTTTTTTTTTTTAAAAGTTGCCCCCCCCCCCTTTTTTTTTTAAAATTTTTTATGTAATGCTTTTTTCCCATGGAAAATAAAAAAAATTCACTAAGGGGGGAAAAAAAAAAAAAAGGGGGGGGGGCAAAAAAACTTTTGGCTTGTTTTTGGGTTTTGT
>JAFLJL010003954.1:0-18289 GCA_018398815.1 Conus ventricosus | reverse complement strand
AGAGAGAGAGAGAGGAGGTTCAGGAGAAAAAGGTAAAGGTGTCTAATCGACGTATTTACTGGTTCCCTACATATTTTTGTCTTGACTCCTGGCTGGGCAAGTCGTGATCTCAACAACTGTAACAGTTTCCTTTCTGTCGCTTGACCCCGTCGTTCTCTGGCCACATTCCACAAGTACAGAACTGGATTGAGAGCAGAGTTAAGAGGTAACATAAACACAGTCAGAGCACCACGAATCTGGGTAAATGGAGACGCACCGTTTGAAGCCATTACTGTAACCGGTCCGAATGAAAACCAGCAAAAACATTCGTTACTACTATTTTTCCTATCAGCTCAACTGATGCATGATACGGTCTCTTTGCTGGATCAAGTTGTATTCTGTATTTTGGCGTTACTTTGGAGATGAGAACCTGACTCGCAACAATCATTGAACACAAGGTAAAGTTCATGACTACACAAACCGTAAACCACCGAAATCCTTGGCTGGAGTAAATATGATCAAACAAAGCCATACGACAGAGACCAGACTGACCACGAAATCCCCAGCGCTACAGTCCTGGAAGAAAGGGTACCATTGCCAACAAGGTTCCAAGGATCCAGATTAATGTGCAAACTATGGATGAAACTTTCATACTGTCTTTCCACGAACGTTTCAGGAACCAAAGTGCCAAGACGTGATCCACAACGATGAACCAAATGATCCAAATCGACACTTCACTGGACAGAAAGGACAGAAAACCAGCCACTTTGCAAACCACACTGTTTGTCCACGCCTCCTCATTTTGGATGTATTTTCCTTGAAACACCTTGTCTGCTGCTACAGTAATACTGACATGAATTCCCATACCGATATTAGAAATCTGGAGATGAGTCATCGACATCAAAAAGCTGCTTCTTAACACGCTCTTGGTTACAGGGACAATGACAAAGCAAAGCAGGTTTCCCAGAATGGCAACTGTGCTAAACAACCAGAAGAAAATACTGTACAGTTGATTTGGCACAAGTGTTGTACATGAAGGGAGTGCGGTCTGGGGGGTCACACATGTTAATTGACTGGAGTGGACAGGAAGCAGGTGTCCACAGCATAGTCTGTAGTTTGATGAAAACATTTTGTTTAAATGACTGGATCTTGACCACGAGTCGAAAGGAAAGTTTATCACGGGATTCCCTCTTATATCCAGTTCAGTCAGCTGTGGGACATTTTTGAATCCCATTGATCCGACACTTTCAACTGCTGAAAAAGATATATTCAGATGCGTTAAACGAGGTATATATGCACGTAATATATCACTTAGTGCTTCAATTTGCGTTTGTGAAAAATCCATCTGTCTCAATTCATAATGAATTCTCTTAAAAAAACGATTGCTTATTTGACTCATGGGGTTGTCTCTTAGCAGCATATTCTCTAAACTTTGACAAGTAAGTAAACCTGTTATATTCAGAGTCTGTATGCGATTTTTGGAGAGATCAATGGTTAGAAGGTTAGGAAAGTTACCATCCGAGATGTTAGCAAGCGAACAATGTGATAAATTGAGAAAAACAAGATATGAGTTGCTGATGAACTCACTCAACAACATTCCGGAACCTGCAGCATCGACATACCGAAGCTGTGGAAAGAGTGCAACAGGAAAAACATTACTGCACACGAAGGCATAACCTTGACACAGACAACCTTCAGGACAGGTAAAATCACACAGAAGTTCATCGTCTCACTGAGGACACTGACCCCAGCCGTCACAAAGATGATCTCCATGCACACAGACTTTAGAAGTCCAACACTGATAGAAGCCAGCACAAGTTGGTGTTTCACAATTTTGTTCATCCTCTCCATAAACACAATCAGAAAATCCATTACATCGAGTATAGACAGGAAGGCAGAGTAGTGAATCAGTTGTGCAGTGGTAATGGCTGCTAGGACAAAATAGCCAGTGTCCATGACATGATAGGTAAAATATCCGGTGCCGTCCAGATTAATGTAAAGACGACGAGTTTTGCAGTCATCATTGACCTGAACGCAGTAGTGAACTAGATTCATCTCATCCCCTGGACAGTTCATCTCATCTGAATCGTCCACACAGTCTGAGTACTCGTTACATCGTTGACTTGTTAATACATGCTGGCTATTGTAGCACGTAAATCCATCATGTCTTACATGGCTACAAAATAACTCATCACTATTGTCTGCACAGTCCTGATAGAAGTCACACACCAGTGTGTATTGTATTGGGATGATGTCTCCATCACATCTAAACATGGCGTAGCTGGCTAACGTTGTTTCCGCATTAACATTGGTATTAACAATAACATCTTCAGTTACATTAAGATGTTTGCAAAAGAGAGAATATCTCGATTCCCCACAAACGCTGTCGTGATGACAAGACAAAAACGTATGTGAAATGTGATTGTTTGGACAAACGAATAACCTCTGCAGTGTTTGTTTGTTGATGAGTTGAAAGGGGTGGAGGGGAGCCAGTGCAACTCCTGAGGGACGGACGGACTGCAGTGTTATTTCACACAGAGCATTGGAAGACATTACTTCATTAATACTTTTAGACGACTGACAAAAACACAACGAATCAAACTTCAGTGACTTTACAGTTCTAGCAGGAACATACGGCACCGTTTCTCTCAAATGATTCATGTGGTAGACCAACGTGTTGTCAGACCACATCCTAAATCTGCTGTACATGAAATGTACATCTTTCCATCCTGAGGTGTAACCTAAAACCAGAGACAATGTGTAGAATTTGTTCAGAATATGCGTAGAGTCCCGCTTTTCCTCTTTGGATTTTATTGAAGCCAGTGTTCCCCCAATTTCCTGGCAATGATAAGACAATAATGTCAAAGGTGTGGATCGTTCTAGGATGACTAACTTGAAACATTTGTGACGTGAAACCACCAGACCCTGACATTCAGGACTGCTGAAGAGACAGTGTCCTGTTTCATCACGTCCATCCTCACACTCTGGCTTCTGATTGCAGTGAAAATGACATTCAAATTTGAAGTAATGCCCTACCGAGCAGTTGAACAAACCATTGGGCAGAGGGTGGGGTTGATCATTCACGGAAAAAATGACGAAATGTATTTTGAGGTAGGGATGAACAAGTTTGTTGTAACAAAACGCCATCTGAAGACATGAGGTGACAAAGACAGAGGCTGGAGAGAAGCAGTCAATGCAGACATGGGAGACAGTGTGGTTGCATCGACCTTGTTTTCTGTATGCCAGTTTTAAGTGCCAGTCACCCGAACAGTAATGAGGCTGATATGCTGCTGCACACTGATCATGAGGGCACTTGTAGCTGGTGCTTTCAATTCTTCCCAGATACACTTTCCTCGAACAGGTATGGAACAATGACATACCCCTCATAATCAGACACATACTGCACGATAACATTCCTACTGTATACTCCATTAATATCGATGTTTATGGCGCAGTTATTGATCGTTATTATACGTAAACAGTTTGCATCTGAATGATAATAGATCTGCTCCAATTTATGGTGTCTACACCACATTTCGTGCGCTGACCCCCTCTCCTGCAGATAATTCCCATGGCATTTGGCAATTTAAATCATCCAGTTTCGAGAGCCACACCACGACAGACGTTTGACATGAGCGCTGATATACATACCGACCGGAACTACCACGCGAAAATCACAATAGCTTTCAAAATGACGGCACATAGTATAGAGGCCTGGGTCTCTTGTTTTACTGAACCAGAGCATCTTAAAATATCTACAGTTTGAAAATTTGACAAGCCGAAAACTGATATTTGTGTTGGTTTTGTCGAGGGAGGAGACTATCTTTGAACAGCAGCCGCCTATCTTCAGCGACCCTGGAGTTGTGCTCATCTTAGTGCTGTTGTCTGTCCTTTGAGACAACACTGCTTAGTAGGTGTCATCGGAAACACGGATGGATATAAGTGTCACCCTCTGCTCTCTGGGAGCGAGCGCGCGCGCGCACACACACACACACACACACACACACACACACACACACACACACACACACTCACACACACACACACACACACACACACACACACACACACACACACACACACACACACACACACACACACACACACGCGCGCGCGCGCGCACATCTGCGTGCAAAACAGAGAAGGAAGTACCAACATTTGCCAGCCAAACGTTTTTCCTCTAAACTCTGGCCCAACTGATGTTGGAATAAAATCTATTTCCTACAACGAAACAAAACGCTAAACCTTGAATATACAAACAATGCAAAGTTTGCAGTTACTGCACCGGGCAAAAAAATAGTCGACAGATTTTATGTTATAAAACAAAACAAAAAAAAAGGAACGGGTGACATAAAGCCCTGGGCTGTATATTTTTCGAAAAAAAATGAACATGGAAATTAATGAAAACATATGGATAACTTTGCTTGTTACAGCAAAAGCCATTACAAAATTATGCCTAACATTTACACAACAAATACATGAATAGATAAAGTGAAGCAAATACATGATAACAAATATTCCCTGTCACGGTCGCTAAGCGGACGGCCCTACCACCATTTCCCACACCTATTACACACTAGAGCAGACAACACAGCACACTAACACAACTTTACAATCACGCGCACCTCTTTATTTCACACACCCAAACATACCATGGCGCCACCACTCACGTCCATCTACAACCACACACCGGTATCCCACTTCTTCACTGACCCACCCTACCCTACTACGACCCTGAGAACCCTAACCTATACTAAAACACCAGTTGCGGTATATCACTGCGACCTAGGGACGCAGAGATAGCCCGCACACGTGGTGGCTAACTAATAGGGACAAGAATAAACCCAAGGGACTCTAAACTTAAACTGCTACCACCACACCTCTCCCCAGGACCCACCCTTCTCTTTTGACCGGGACCACTATCGCACTGGTCACTGCGTCCCTAAGGGAGGCAACGACAAGTACCCTACACTGTGCTGGCCACTACGTCCCAAAAGGAGGCAGTAGCTAACACCCCTATCCTACTGCCTAACGCTACACCCTTCTACAACACCCATGGGACAACCTATGCCGGCCCGGAAAGCTCTAGTACTTGGCACTGTCCGGGGACCCTCACAGACTGACTCCTCCACGGATGACTCCGCTCCTCAGCGCTGTCCGTGGACCCTCGCAGGCTGACTCCTCCACGGATGACTCCGCTCCCCAGCGCTGCCGGGGACCCTCACAGGCTGACTCCTCCACGGATGACTCCGCTCCTCAGCGCTGTCCGCGGCCTCACGCAGACTGACACCCCGAAGACTCTACACCCCGGCGCCGACCGTGACTCCTCACGGTCTGACTCCTCCCTGCGCTGGGCACGACACCCGGCGCACCCACACGCCAGACGCCCTCTCGACGAGTCCGGGGCTCGAAGGACACCTCCTCCTCTGAAGGCCCCGCCGGACACAACGGTGAGGGAAGGTCTGGTGCAGCGCCCTCTCACAGGACGCCGAACTGGGTAGAGCAACAGGCGGCTGGAGAAACCCCGGGAGAACCCCGGTAGCCGAAAGACGGCCGACGGCCTGGATGGTTTCCCTCTCCTGGGAAAGCAGCAGGCAACTGGACGCCGCCGCTCACCTGCCAGCACGCGGCAGCAGACTGCGGTGGTCTGGCCCCACCCTCAGGACGGAACAGGATACCTGGACAGACAGACGTTCAACCACACCAGTTCTGCAACTGGCTGAAGTGGCTGCCAACAGAGACGACACAGAACCGGCACAGGCCAAGGGCACACCAGACCGACGAGGACCCGGCACTGACTATGACTCGAAGTCACTCAGCTCGACTAACTGCGCTGCCGCCGCAACTACAAGGCGCGTCCACTCCGACGAACACCAGGGACCGAAGTGACGCTACCCCAACTCATTCCGACCTGGTCGGAACCAAGCGAACTCTACTCACAACACAAAACAGCGATTGGTCAGAGCAGCGTATCCCTCCGCAGAGCTGACACGCCGGACCAACGGACTAGTTGTTGCTCGTGCAACAACTCGACAATTTACCACAACAACTCACAAACTTGACAATACAACAACAGCCGATATCCTGCCCCGCCTTCTCTGGTGTAGAACCAAAGTAACAAAAGGGTAACAATCGGGAATGAAACCAACCTCCCGCTTCCATCCCTTCAACAAGTGAAGATTGGAATTTAAGAATATTGTATGTCTTATTTCCCAAGCCCCCTACCTAGCCTAATCTTCCACCTTAACCAAAACCCCAATCTTACACACGCACACTCGCACACACACATATACACATATGCACACGCGCACACGCTCTCTATTTCTGAACTACCATTACTCCAAACACATGAACGGCTGGTTTACTACTGCCGATCGGTGACACACCCCCTGCCTAAGTTTTAACTACAGGTTAAAACCAACAAAAACTTCTCACTCGATCGGCGTTTACTCACCCCCTACCTATAATACTCCACCTCCACACCACTCACTCTGCTCTGCTGTTACTTTTGATGCACCCCATCATCATTCCAACAACATCACTTTTAAATACATCATTAACTGCAAAATACATTATTCAACCTGGTCCAATTCTGCCTTCCACGACCTTAACGCAGGCACTTACAGGCAGCCGTTACATTACGGTCTATATATAGACTTCATAACTGAGGGTGCTCTGACCATGCACGACCGCTATGCAACACGTGCTACAATACCACACCCCCAGCAACACTTTGCTACGTCATTCTCTTCCAATGACACTGACGCATGCATATCTTCGTCAATGTCAACTTCACATGACACAGGTAAATGGAACTCTCTCTTCTCTCTCTCTCTCTCTCTCTCTCTCTCTCTCTCTCTCTCTCTCTCTCTCTCTCTCTCTCTCTCTCTCTCTCTCTCTACTGCAAGCGACTCAAGAAGTCTGCCGCCACATCGTCCTTTCCAAACACTGCCTGCACCGTAACCTGGAATGGCTGCAGCTGCAGTGCCCACCTTGTGATCCTCCCACTAACACTCTAGACCCCACAGCTACCTTCCTGGGTTTCGTCCTCAAATGAACATGTCGCTTGCACCTGCAACCTGCTGTTGCCAAGTTCTTCTTTGTCAACTCACACGTCTCAGCTACCTTGTTCAAGTTGACGACGTACTCTGCCGCTGTACGGAACTCTTGCCTTTCTGGTTGCAACCAGAGATCCCTCAGCATCTGCATGGGCCTGCGCATCAGTGGCTTCCTTACAAGATAAACTCTTGAGACTCTTCCCTTAACAGTACGCTGACACTGGACACATGACTGGCAGTACCGACGAATGTCAGCATGCATGCCTGGCCAATAAAATGGCGACCAACTCGCTCCTTGGTTCGGGTGGTACCTAAGTGTCCAGACATGGGTACGTCGTGGGCTAGCTTCATCACCGTGGCCCGTAGTTCAGCTGGGACGCAGATTTGACTCGCTACGTCCTTGGGACCCTCAAACCGCCTGACCAGTACACCAGATTTCCGAGCGTACTCGACTCGTCCAAACTTGGTATGGAAGTGCGTCCCTGCTTCACACGCACTTCAAGCCTTCCTCAAGGTTTCGTCCTGGTCCTGCATCTGAATTAACTGCTGGGTAGAGGTGTTCAGAATACGCTCCTCGACGGGCAGTGGTACTGGTTCTTGCTGCTCCCTGGCTCTCTGCGCACGTGTCTGCACTGCTCCTACCAATGCCGGGTCTGCGTATACAGGCACCCGTATCCAACCGGAATTTCCTTCTCTCCTTGCGAAGTTTCCGATCAGGACTTCCTGCACAGGGCTATTCATAACCAAAACCTCCAACTTCCCTTCGATGAATGGCGACTTCAACTCTATTACCGCCACAGGTAACACAGACCTACATCTGGATTCAGCCAACACTACTGGAACTGTCTCTCCTGTGTACGCGTCAGCTGGTACCAACCATTGGGCCACTACGGTGTATCCGGCACCAGTGTCTCGTAATCCATTTGCCGGAGCTCCGTTGACCTCTACAATGCACGCAGGATCGTACCGCTGCTCAGCGCATGGGCGACACAACGTAGGGACTACTCGAGCTTGGGGCTGGTCGCAACAATGAACAGCTCCAACGGAATGGGGCTCGGGGCATTTCCTAGCGATGTGGCCCGGCTTCCTGCAGTTGAAACAGACTATGGTCGATCTAGGCCCTTCTGATCTCCTGTTCTGCTGCTGTAGTGCACCATCACTGTGTTGGGACCTCTCCGTAGGCTGGCTCCCTGCTGTTTCACGCCTATTACCCAGGTTGGGCTGGTTAACTGTTCGGTCTTGCTTCGCCTTCCTCCCCAATCTTTTGGCCTCTGCTAAAACAGTAGCTTCCGTTGCCATTTGTTCAACATTTTTCGGGCATGTCTTCCGGACCTCAATCGTGAACTCTGGGGACAGCAGCTGGTAAAACTGTTCTTGGAAAAGCAGATCCTTAACATCCTCTGCCACACTCTCGTCCTTGCCCGCTGCCGCACACCAGAGGGAAAACCACCGCTTCATCCTTCCCAGCACTTGGGCGAAAGTCTCAGCAGCGTCCTTCTTGATGCTTCTAAACTTTTCCCGGTATGCCTCAGCATCTAGCCTGAAGTGGCTGAACAGGGCGTTCTTTATCTGATCATAGTCGCCTAACTCCTCCACACTCAACCGCATCACTGCTTCTCTAGCCTTTCCTCTCAGCAGAGACATCAGACGTGTGGGCCATGAGGTCTCGCTCCACTTGCACATCTGGGCTACACGCTCAAATTGGGCGATGAAAGCGTCCACGTCATCGTTCTCTCCTAACGGCTCAAGGTGGACACGCTTCGTTTCCTTCACCTCAATCAAGCGTTTTTTATGCTCTGCTTCATATGAGGCCTGTCTCTCTTGTATGTTTAGCTCTCGCTCTCTTGCCTCTAACTCAGCTTCATCTTTCCGTCTCTTGAGATCTAACTCGGCCTGCTTTAACTCCATCTTCCTCTGTCTATCAGCTTTCTCCTCTTCAATCTTCCTCTGCTGCATCTCTAACTCCCTCTGCCTAGCAGCTTTCTCCTCTTCAATCTTCCTCTGCTGCATCTCTAACTCCCTCTGCTAGCAGCTTTCTCTTCTTCAATCTTCCTCTGCTGCATCTCTAACTCCCTCTGCCTAGCAGCTTTCTCTTCTTCGTCCTTCATCTTCTGCCTCACTTTCTCCTCCATCCGGAGCTCCAACTCTGCTTCTCTCGCTATCTTCTCATCCTCATCCCTCTGCTTTAACCTTTGCTTCTCGTCTTCATTACGCACCGAGTCTGTGACGAACTTGGCGAGATCTCCCCCAGCTAAAACCCATCGCCGTTCCCAACTTGACAAACTTTGCATAAGTCCCCGTCCCCGGTTCATGATCCACCCCCGCATCCTGGTCACTAACCTTAGGTTTGGTATCTGCCGTAGGGGCCTTTGGATCCATGA
Organism: Conus ventricosus; assembly: GCA_018398815.1. Lineage (NCBI taxonomy): Eukaryota > Metazoa > Mollusca > Gastropoda > Neogastropoda > Conidae > Conus > Conus ventricosus. The sequence goes on along the minus strand of JAFLJL010003954.1, from coordinate 8,871 downwards.
CACTATCGGGGTCGTACTGCGGATGGGCTCGGGTGTGTTTAGACATAGGTTACCCCTACCACACAGAGCTAGCAACAAACAGTATGCGATCTAAGCGCAACTGGAGGTTCACGACTACGCACTAGCCCTGAAGCAACTCCGCACAAGTACACACTATTCTCAATGAGTCCCGCAACCAGCATAACTCCACCCACACTTGTATATCTCATACATATACCGACATGGGGTCTAACCCACACAATATTACCAATGCGCTGTCTGGGCACAAACCCAATCACGTGACACCGTATTCCCACCGTCCACTGTGCATGCGCACCAGTTCACATGGACTACAAGTCACGGGCCTCACTGTCTCTGGTAGGCCACACCCACACGATCACAGTGCACTTGCACCCCACAAGTTCATAATGCACTCCCAGCACACCTTAGTGTCACAAACACTACGCACCCTCGAGCTTTCCACGCACAGTCACCTGGGCTTACACTGCCCTTAACCCCCACAGGATATCCGAGCACACAGCGTGCACAGTCACGGGCTGGGTACCACTCTACCTACTCACTGGGGTATACCACATAAGGGACACAACAGACGCCTGGTACCCTTCCGGCACCTCACCTACACTGCACTGCGTAGTCACTCACACTTCCAACACCCACTCAATATTTATTGATCACTCATACCTCACTCACTCGGTAGCGCCAACCCATTCACACCAACACAAGTGCCCTGCCCAATGCCACTAGAACATGCCTGAAGTGAACAGGGACACTACGTACCACCTCCCAGGGTACTGGCACGCTCCCACCAACCACCCACTCACACGACGTACACACCGGACACAACACCCCCTACCTCCCTTCTAGCTACCTATCACCTACCCAGAACCACCTAAGTACCCCGCATCTCCACCAAATGTCACGGTCGCTAAGCCGGACGGCCCTACCACCCTTTCCCACACCTATTACACACTAGAGCAGACAACACAGCACACTAACACAACTTTACAATCACGCGCACCTCTTTATTTCACACACCCAAACATACCATGGCGCCACCACTCACGTCCATCTACAACCACACACCGGTATCCCACTTCTTCACTGACCCACCCTACCCTACTACGACCCTGAGAACCCTAACCTATACTAAAAACACCAGTTGCGGTATATCACTGCGACCTAGGGACGCAGAGATAGCCCGCACACGTGGTGGCTAACTAATAGGGACAAGAATAAACCCAAGGGACTCTAAACTTAAACTGCTACCACCCACACCTCTCCCCAGGACCCACCCTTCTCTTTTGACCTGGGACCACTATCGCACTGGTCACTGCGTCCCTAAGGGAGGCAACGACAAGTACCTACACTGTGCTGGCCACTACGTCCCAAAAGGAGGCAGTAGCTAACACCCCTATCCTACTGCCTAACGCTACACCCCTTCTACAACACCCATGGGACAACCTATGCCGGCCCGGAAAGCTCTAGTACTTGGCACTGTCCGGGGACCCTCACAGACTGACTCCTCCACGGATGACTCCGCTCCTCAGCGCTGTCCGTGGACCCTCGCAGGCTGACTCCTCCACGGATGACTCCGCTCCCCAGCGCTGCCCGGGGACCCTCACAGGCTGACTCCTCCACGGATGACTCCGCTCCTCAGCGCTGTCCGCGGCCTCACGCAGACTGACACCCCGAAGACTCTACACCCCGGCGCCGACCGTGACTCCTCACGGTCTGACTCCTCCCCTGCGCTGGGCACGACACCCGGCGCACCCACACGCCAGACGCCCTCTCGACGAGTCCGGGGCTCGAAGGACACCTCCTCCTCTGAAGGCCCCGCCGGACACAACGGTGAGGGAAGGTCTGGTGCAGCGCCCTCTCACAGGACGCCGAACCGGGTAGAGCAACAGGTGGCTGGGAGAAACCCGGGAGAACCCCGGTAGCCGAAAGACGGCCGACGGCCTGGATGGTTTCCCTCTCCTGGGAAAGCAGCAGGCAACTGGACGCCGCCGCTCACCTGCCGGCACGCGGCAGCAGACTGCGGTGGTTTGGCCCCACCCTCAGGACGGAACAGGATACCTGGACAGACAGACGTTCAACCACACCAGTTCTGCAACTGGCTGAAGTGGCTGCCAACAGAGACGACACAGAACCCGGCACAGGCCAAGGGCACACCAGACCCGACGAGGACCGGCACTGACTATGATTCGAAGTCACTCAGCTCGACTAACGGCGCTGCCGCCGCAACTACAAGGCGCGTCCACTCCGACGAACACCAGGGACCGAAGTGACGCTACCCAACTCATTCCGACCTGGTCGGAACCAAGCGAACTCTACTCACAACACAAAACAGCGATTGGTCAGAGCAGCGTATCCCTCCGCAGAGCTGACACGCCGGACCAACGGACTAGTTGTTGCTCGTGCAACAACTCGACAATTTACCACAACAACTCACAAACTTGACAATACAACAACAGCCGATATCCTGCCCCGCCTTCTCTGGTGTAGAACCAAAGTAACAAAAGGGTAACAATCGGGAATGAAACCAACCTCCCGCTTCCATCCCTTCAACAAGTGAAGATTGGAATTTAAGAATATTGTATGTCTTATTTCCCAAGCCCCCTACCTAGCCTAATCTTCCACCTTAACCAAAACCCCAATCTTACACACGCACACTCGCACACACACATATACACATATGCACACGCGCACACGCTCTCTGTTTCTGAACTACCATTACTCCAAACACATAAACGGCTGGTTTACTACTGCCGATCGGTGACATTCCCTTTGTGCGGTCATGAATGGATGTTCTTTTATCTGTTTACTTTTTGTTAAGAAAGAAAGAAAATAAGCTGAAACTTACATCCCAGGACTTCTTGGAGTTCAAATAAAAATCTAATCACACGATGCTGCTCAGAATATAGAATAGATCCTTCAACAATAAAGCTTTGAACATTGTAAACAAAATCATCTTGGTCGGTAATATGAGCATAAGTATAGTAAAGAAAAACAGACTTATTTCATCCATGCATTTAACATTGAACACCACATGAAATACTGTACTTCATAGTTTCTTACTTCACCTTGAACTGAATACAGAGACAAATTTGACGTTGCTGAAAAATCGCCTCTGAATTGAGTGGTACGGACGAATGTGTAAGTGAAGAAGTGAGAGAGAAGCTGGCAGAAGTTGCTAATGGTCGCTTCACGAACAAACTCAGCCCAGATCTGCAGACGAAGAAATTTGAATTATACAACAGACCGGCATATTGTCAGAAATTGATCGTCCCGACGGTAAATCACGAATTATCGTCGAAATTACCGTCTGAGACCATCAGATGCGACCTGAAAGTGCAACATTTATTCAAAGAACGATTATCAAGGCGGCGACTGCGTGCGTGCGTGTATGCCGCAAACGGATTACTTGATAGCGGCTTGCCCAGTTCAGAGGTCAATTCTGAAGCCGTGAAGCATTGTACCAATGCGGTGGCGTCTTGGGTCACGTTTCGCGCAAGATTTCGTTTCGCAGACGCAGTGGCATCAGACCACATGTAAACAAACAGTTATCGCGAATCTGTGATGAATCAGTCCCGTTTACAGGCCAGTTGTTTGGCTGCGACACTGAAAGACGAGCGTGGGACCGACCGCATCAGCTCCAGTGAAAGCCATGAGCGCAGATACCACGAAAATGCCCGCTACTGTCTGTATCTGTATCTGTAGCTATACGTCGCTTAACATCCAGTGATCTGGCTTTGGCGCGACGGATGGGGGTGCGCAGCGAAGGTTTTTAATGGCGCTTGGTGGTCAGCGCCCTCTTGAATAAATCAGTGGATGGCGAGTGGACCACCGAATTGTCCAAGTGGTTCCACGCTATTATGGTGCGTGGGAAGAAGGACTGCCTATACTGATCTGACTGGCAACGTGGTACAAAGAAACACCGATCGTTGTTCCTAATGTAGTTTTCAACAGGGTTGTTGATTACATAGTCTGCTGCATTACGTCTGGGTCTGATCATGCGGCCAGCTCTTTGAGGTGTCAAGAACTGATGAGGAGGTATTGCCGGCACCAGCCCCTCAACCACCTTGTAGAAAAAGGTCAGGCGGAGTTGTTCACGTCGTTCCTGGAGGGTCGGGAGGTTGTGTCGTGTCAGGAGGCCCGTAACAAAGCCAGGGGTGGTAGAGCGATAGTTGCCTGCGATGAAGCGCACTGCAGTGCGCTGAATGCGTTCAATCTTATCGATGTCCTGTCTCTGATACGGGTCCCAGACCAACGCCCCGTACTCAAGGAGGAGACGGACTAGGGCCAGGTAGGCGTTACGTTTGCAGGTTGATGGGCAGTGGTGGAGGTTTCTCCGGAGGAATCCAAGGGTGCTATTCGCTTTTTTGGTGATGCCGCTGATGTGGTTGCTCCATTTGAGGTTGTCAGAGAATTGGATTCCTAGGTATGGGTTTGAGGATACTGATTTCAAGATAGTGTTATTGAGGGAATACATGAAAGTGGAAGGTGGGTGAAGGGAGAGACTCATTGCGTAGCACTTGGTAGCGTTGAAGCGCATTCCCCACTTCTCTGCCCAGGCTTCAAGACACTTCAGATCCGCTTGTAGGGTGTGGTGGTCTTGGAATGTGTTGATCTCTCTGTAGATTAGATAGTCATCGGCAAAGAGCCTAACTTGGGAATTGACTGTTTGCGGGAGATCATTGATATGGCAGAGAAAGAGGAGCGGGCCCAGCACGGTACCTTGAGGGACACCCGAGTCGACAGTGGTAGGCTGAGACGTGGTGCCTTCAACTACGACTCGCATGCTGCGTTCCGTGAGGAAGCAGTGAAGCCAGGTGTGGAGGGGACCTGCGATGCCATAGTTTGCCAACTTGTGGAGGAGCCGATCATGTGGGACGGTATCGAATGCTTTGGAAAAGTCCAGTATGGCATGTCAATTTGTTTGCCCTGGTCGAAAGATTGTAGCAGATCATTGGTGGTAGTGAGGAGCTGCGTTTCGGTGGAGTATCCCGATCGAAAACCGTGGTTGAGGTTCGTAAGAATTTTGTGGGCTTCTAGGTGGGACATAATGTGACGGAAGATGATGTGTTCTACAATTTTGCATGGGACAGAAGTGAGGGAGATAGGGCAATAGTTGGCAGGTTCATGGCGATCCCCTTTCTTGAAGGCGCTTGATACGTTGGCCGATAGCCAGTCCTGGGGCAGTCGACCACTGTCGATGGAGGCTTGGAAAATCAGGCTGAGTGACGGTGCGATGTTGGTAGCGAGGGTTTTGAGGATGGCGTTTGGAATGCCGTCGGGGCCAGCCGCTTTGTTGGTTTTCAGCTGCTGCAGCAGTTTTGTTACTCCGGGAACCGTAATGGTGATTGGTTGGATGTCTGGCGCGGGAGTGTGCAAGTGGGGGAGGGATTGGGAGGGAGGGGTCTTGGTAAATACAGATTTGAATTGTCCAAGCAGGATGTCGGCTTTGGACTGGCTGTCGCTGTGGAGTTGGCCATTCACTTTCAAGGGGGCTACACCAACGTTATCCTGTTTTCTTGCTTTAATGAAGCGCCAGAATGGTTTGGTGCCGTTCTTGTCCAGCCCTTCTTGGATGGTCGTGGACAAGCGAGTGGCTCTCACTACTCCGAGTCAAGCCGCGGACGTGGTCATTTTTTAGGCCAAAGGAACAGGCCAAACAAAAGACAGCATTGGTTCCAGCTGCAACAGGGACATCAAAATCCCAGCTCCCAATAGAAGAGGTGATTTGGCTCCATCTTTGAAACCTCAGAAACATGCGTTCACTGTTGGGAGATTAAGACAGTTTCAAGATGCATGGACTGGAATCAGTTCAGACCCAGAGATTTTAAGCGTGAAAGCAGGGGTTAGGGTTGAATTGGACTGTCCTTTAGACCATTTATCCAGGTTATCTTGCACAAAAATACATGTCACAAATCAGAAAGAGTGCAAGATCATTGGTTCAGGAGTTCAAAAGTTGACAGCCAAGAAAGTAATTTCTCCTTGTGAGATTTGCCCTGGTGAAGTTATTTATCCAGTTTTTACCAGGGAAAAGAAAGATGGATCTCATCGCATGATCTTAAATCTAAAACGACTCAATTTAGGTCAGTTGTCATCATTTCAAAATGGATACTCTAAACACAGCCCTGACCCTGATAACTAAACGCTGCTTTATGGCCTCAATTGATCTGAAGGATGCCTATTATAGTGTAGGAATCTACAAACAGCACAGGAAACTACTCAGATTTCAATGGAGAATTCAACTCTGCGAATTCAGTGCTTTACCCAATGGTCTATCATCAGCTCCTCATTTGTTCACATTGCCGTTAAAACCTGTCTATGCCTCCCTCAGAATGAAAGGTCATGTACCTGTGTGGTTCTCTGTTCATTGGACTGACAAAGAGCAACTGCATGAGGAATGTTACAGACACCACCGATTGGTTTCAAAAGTTAGGGTTTATCATGCACCCAAAGAAGTCGGCTATTAGCCCACAACAAGGATTCAATGCATTGAGGTTATCATAGATTCTGTCTCCATGAAAGTCACACTTAGCGCTGAAAGGGCTGTCAGCATGCTGTCTAGTTGTCAGCGCTGAAAGGGCTGTCAGCATACTGTCTAGTTGTCAGCGCTGAAAGGGCTGTCAGCATGCTGTCTAGTTGTCAGCGCTGAAAGGGCTGTCAGCATGCTGTCTAGTTGTCAGCGCTGAAAGGGCTGTCAGCATACTGTCTAGTTGTCAGCGCTGAAAGGGCTGTCAGCATGCTGTCTAGTTGTCAGCGCTGAAAGGGCTGTCAGCATGCTGTCTAGTTGTCAGCGCTGAAAGGGCTGTCAGCATGCTGTCTAGTTGTCAGCGCTGAAAGGGATGTCAGCATACTGTCTAGTTGTCAGTGCTGAAAGGGCTGTCAGCATACTGTCTAGTTGTCAAAAGCTTCTTGATGACCAAAGTCACACAATCCGTGAGGTTGCTCAAGTTTTAGGAAAAATCGTCGCTAGCTTTGCTGCCGTAAAGTATGGACCTCTCTATTACAGATAGTTTGAGAAAGACAAAATATTAGCTTCGAAGAGAAACTGAGGTGACTGTGACCAACTCATGTAGTTCTCTGAAGAAAATAAGAAGGAACTTAAATGGTGGATTGTCAATGTGACTGATACAGAGAATGACATTTGCAGTACTGTAGCAGATATAATTAACACCACTGATACTAGTGTCACAGATTGGGGGGGGGGGGGGGGGGGGGGTGAGTGTGAAGGTACAGCTTCAGGTGGACAATGGTTGCCGCATGAAATGGTCTTTCACGTTCATTATTCAGTATTGAAAGCTGTTTTACTTGCTTTGCAGTCATTTCAGCGGAAGCTGGAAAACAAACATGTCTGGATAATGATAGACCATACAACAGCAGTCAGCTGTATCAATTGCATGTGAACAAGCCATTCAGATGCTTGTGATGACATCACATTTACAATTTGGTCATGGTGCATTTCAAAGAATATCTGGATCAGTGCAGCGCACATTCCAGGGAAGCAGAACAGCACAGCTGACAAGGACTCCAGGCGTCAGAACACTGATGCTGAGTGGAAAGTTGATGAGCAGGCTCTGCAGTCTGCCTTCAACAGCTCAGGGCTTGTCCAGATATTGACCTCTTTGCTTCCAGGTTGAACTTTCAAATGTGGCGACACATTTCGTACAGGCCGGATCCAGAAGCTGAAGCAATTGACGCTTTTTTATCTCTTGGGAGCATTTACAGTGGTATGCATTTCCACCTTCAGCATCATAGGGCAGGTGCTCAGGAAGATCCGAAGAGACCATGCAGAGGGGATAATTGTGGTACTCAACTGGCGGACACAACAGTGGTTCGCTGTTCATCAACATATTCTCTGCTGCCCTCCGGTAGGACTCATGGCAGCGGCAGTCTTCTTCACCTACCCAGCGACTCAGAGCAGTTCATCCTCTCATTCAGGAACGTCGGCTAAACCTGCTTGTCTGCAAGATCTTGGCAAAAATTTCTTAATTTCTGGTTTATAAAAAAAAATCGGCTGCTCTAATCATGGATTCATGGAGACCCAGCACCCATAAGTCCTGCAACATCTACATTACAAAGTGGCAGAAATAGAAGAGCAGAAATAAAATCACTACTAATCGAGGATTGACTGCCAGAACCCAGTATCTCCCCTATATATATATATACGTATATGAGATACTGGGTTCTGGCAGTCAACGCTCGTTTTTGTACTTATGTGCATGTGGCAATTTTTTTCGGCAGAACTGTAATCTGCAGGCGCTAGTTATAGTACCGTGAACCCAGCTAGGAGTGCTGTTTCAGCATAGTTTTGTTCTGATAGCGCAGAAACAATAGATCAACATCATTTAGTCTACAAACTGTCAAAGGTGTGTTCAACAATAGACAGTCACTCCCAAAGTACTGTGACACAAGCCATGTGGACACAGTCATCGAGATGTTAGCACAGTGGCCAGATGCAGAACAGCTCAGTTTTCTGAAACACACTCAGAACACTTATGTCACTTGTTTTACTTTATGGCCAGAGAGGACAAACTCTTCATAGTCTTAATGTTGATGATGTAAAAATCTATGAGTCCAAATGTGTACCTGTATATAGCTCTCTTGCAAACCAAACCAAGCCAGGGACTCACTTAAAGCCTTTAGTCATACCTTGTTTTGAAAATAAGAGATTGTGTCTTGTTCATGACCTCGACAATTTTGAAAAAGTCTGCTCACCTACAAACTGGGAAAGCACTTTTTATCAGTTGCATAAGGTCGTTCGCACCCGTGAAAAGACTCACCGTTCCTTTCGTTGGATGAAAGATGTGTTGCTTATGGCAGGAGTAGACGTATCGAAGTACTCAGCTCACAGCACTGGCT